>JBAMIE010100551.1:0-16658 GCA_037177295.1 Kaempferia parviflora | reverse complement strand
ATTTTTTTACTATTAAATTTACCATATAAACAATATCTTTAAATAGAAAAATAAATAAATAAATTATTCTAAATATTTAATAATAAAATTAATTTAAACTCATATTTAAAAAGTCAATTATTATTCTACAGTAAAAGAGAAAAATATCTTGATAATATAAAATTTAACTATAGTAGAAAATATTAAATCTTCATTTTAAAATGCCAATTAATTTTGAACTTTAAATTTTTCTCTATTAAAATATTTTTATAATGTCAATTACAATCAGATTAATTAATGAGATGTATGTTTGTATTCCAAATATTTAACAATTAAAAAATTTAAAAAAAAATCTTAAAAAAGTAACTACCAAACTTAACGTCTAAATAACATCTCTATAAATATAAACAAAAATAAATGAAAATGTCTTTTATATATAGAGATATATATATAATTTGAAGTGAAGGTTATATTTAAGTTGATCCGGGCCTCTCTAATTGTCCAATCATAATAAAAAATAATTACACTCATTTTAAATGTCTCTCATCCTCAAGTTAACGAAAGGAGATAGATCACAGTTAACTTATGCGTGTTGAAAGAGAGTAAATTATGGAGTCATTTTTGTCTAAGGGTGGTCCTCTCACGTGAGGTGCAATTAAGGATTAGTAATTAAGAATTAGTACGTCAAGATGCGCTGCCTATGAAAAGGTTTCGTGCTTAATGAGCCGTCAGCATGTTGTCTCTTTGCTAAATAATTGCCCTTGAGCTGCCTGCGGATGAATCAGAGGATACTAAGAAAACTTGTAGAGTTTTATGTGAAATATTTTATATAGCTGTCAAATTAATTATTTATGGATCAGTCAAGATCTCGTTGATTAATTAATAGTTTAGATTGATCTATACTTAATATATTTAGTACACAGACTCGACGCAGGAGAGGTTCTTCAGAAGGCCCCTTACCATTTAAGTACATGTTCTGATACGACTTTATTTATTTTTAATCTCATGGACAGATGAAAAATAATTAATCAGGTTGGGTAACGTCGAGCTTGGAGTGATTGGTCCGGTTTCATGGAAGTTTACCACCGGTCACCAGAGTAAATCGGGAAGCACTAGTGGTGGGTGGCCCAGTATCCATTAGTTGCAATTCCTATTTAGAGAAAAAATCCTTGCAAATACGTCGTAGCTAAGAATCGAACCGTGGGCGCCTGGGAGACCCATGGATGGATGCAAAGCCTTGAAGGATGGTGGTTTAATGAGTGAGATGAAAAATAGGAAGGCGGTAGGAATTTGGGTAGGATGATGGAGTGGAGTTGAGGATGGTGGGGATGAATAGAGGGATAGACAAGTGATATGGATCTCACGGTGATGAGAGAGGAGAGGTAGGTAGATAGATGATGTGGAGCAAAAGCTTGAACATTAATCAAAGACGACTAAAGAAAAAAAGAGAAGAAACACTTACAACCTTCACACGCTTGATACGTTAAAGAAAACTAGAGCACCGCCATAAAGAAGTCAGAAAGCCGACGAACCTGCACACACGCAGCCAACAGAAACCAAGGAAAAGAACCCCAACTTGAGTACTCAGACGCTCAAGTTAGAAATCGTCCTCGATGCAAAAGATGCAATATGTAGAAAGCGGAAAGTAAAAAGTAGAAAAGTCGAAAGTGGAGAGAAAGTGGAAGAGGTAGAGGAAGATGAACAGTACTTTCAGCAATGAAAAGTGCAAAATGTTAAAAGTCCTTTTTCAGTATATGTGTCTATCTTTTTATACTACTTGTTAAGCCTCGGTTGTATCGAGGAGGTAAGAATATTCCTGTCAAAAAGTTTTAAGTGTAGGAGTGAAAAGGATGCATTCATGTGAGCCTTCTGGAGGCTTCTTAATGCCAGGTGGGCAGAATATTCTCATGCCGTTGTGATTCTCTGACAATGTTCTCTCTTGGGATCACCCGATCGACATGTGGGTCGCTCGGGTTTAAGCTGGGTACGAAGGTGATGGGGTTTAAGGGTTGGACTGGTCCTCGGACAAATTGGCTATATGATGAGAAAACCTCCCAGCTAGGAAATGAATCCAAATGTGCAGGTGACCAACCTGGTGTTTGTGATACTCATAAAGTCTCCTAAAATCTATAAGGACCTGACCAAGATTTTCCACAGTTAGGAGACTACTAGGGTGATTGAGTGTATTTAAGGAATGAGGTGCCTAACTAGTGATGCCCTGACCAAGCGCACGCTATGCTTGTGGGAAAAGCTAATGGATAGCTTTGACCCGGCCAGGCCTTAAAGACGGCCCTCATGAAGTCTTCCGACCCATATCACGCCAGGTCGGGTGGGTGTTATACCTCTCCGAGGCATAGCAACAGGCTTGCACCGGTCAAGAGAGAGTGGTGAATTTATGAATAGTTCTAATACTTACTAGACCTAGTCGACAACAACTCAACAAGCTAGGAGAGGAAATCTTGTACTTCCGGTGATGGAGATTAACCATGTACCAATCAGACCTACTTATGACCAACCAGGTCATTACTATGACCGATTGACACGTAAGTTAAACTTTGTGCAGTCTTTGTGAAACTGTATTGGGGGTCGGACCAACCTTGGGCTCGGTTGACCAGGTCTAATATCCCTTTCCTTTGACATCTACGCTCAATGTCATATTTGGGCCCCTCCTCATCCTACCACATCATCTACCATTCTAGGTTAGGTTGTGCTTTCCATTCGTGTGCTTCTGATGAGGCTCCTTGGGACCCTCGAGCTCTCGTGCAGCCAACTTTCACCGACTCTTGGCAATACTGAACTGTAGCTATGACATGGTGAATACAGCACACTACGAATTGACATCCCTAACTAAATTCACTTGGATGAAAAAAGTCGGCCTCAGATCAGAATTACAAAGTATATATGGACCCGTTCCTTTTCTCACAATTATCTCATGCACATTATAAATTTAGCCTAAACTTTAGGTAAGCATTAGCAACAGAAAAGCATGGTAAAAGAGAACTACCAAATATTATGATGTAGTAATTATTAGAATAATTCAATTAACTGATTTCCTTAATTAGTAGTCTGTTAATTGATAAATATGTAATGACTCTGTATATATTGTATATCTAATGGATAAACATGAAGGAGTTACATCAATGTAGGAGTTTATTATTCTCATACATCTTCTCTGTCCTATTACGTACCTTCTTTCTCTTATATCTATTTGAGAAAGTTGCCAGGGTTGAAGAGTTTAGCAACCAAGTGACTACTTATCTTGGAGATGAGGGTCTTAGGTCGTTGAACATTGCCCAGTCCAGAGACAAAGTGCTTGTACTATTTGCCTTCGTTAGGTATCAATGCACAATTGATGTATTTGATCGAGTTGTCTGGGAAGGCTCCCTGTTTATGAAGGTCGCTTGGCTAAAGCTAAATAAGCTCCTGCGATTTACTTAATTCCAAAGTGTATGGGGCTGCCCTGAAGGAAGGTGACGACTTCACTTTTGCCACTGGAGTTGTCAATGAGATATTCCAACTCATGCTATATATGGTCAACACAACAAGGACTCCATATGTTAAAAATGCATAACTAGAAAGGCAAAGCTTCATTTAAATGAATAAGCATCAAATTTTACATGCCTTCTTATAAATGATGCATTTATTGCAGTCTCTTTTAAAATATAAAAAAGAAAGCTATACTTCATCCAAGTCTATAAAACAAGATTTCCATGTATCTCTGTGTACATTTCTAATGGTAATACATATATTCAGTTGAGTATCAAATTTTTCTAAGATCTTTTATAGCATTAAATCTTCATGATTTTCATAGTTAATTTTGACTTTGTTAAATACTGAATAATTAATTTCTGGAATTCCTGTAGCTTCTTGTCTCACATATTCCAAATGAACTCAAAATGAGCTCTGCTCTGCTTATTCATTCTTGAGAAAATCATAAAATACCTCTGGCTTTTTGCATCTTTTGATGCATAGCATCTGCCATCAAAATAGTTTGTAGTGTATTAGTCCTGGGTAAATCAAAGGAAAAGAAAAACAAGTGAATTTGTAAATAAGCATGAATTCATCATTTGAACCTTAGAAAGTAATACCATCTATTTAGGTGATATATATCTATGACCCCTTATAAGATGTTAGGATATAACAAAAATTTCCTTAGAAAACTATTGGAAGAATTTTAATTGTTGAAACTGATCCAACTGGATTCAGTCATCCACAATAAGTCGATAACTTGAATAGGTGGGATGTTAATATAACAATGTAGATCGTGTCCCTTTATATTGGAAAGAGTTTAGAGTTGGCCTAATGAATAAAGTTGCATGAAAATGAGTTTAGATAGCATATTTGAAGGCATTTTGATGTTACTGTTTTACCTGCATTGCAAACGCTATGTGTAGTAGTGTTGCTTCACACCAAGGTTTTCCAATAAACTGAAGACCGATTGGTAAACCACCATCGTCATAACCAACCTAAAACATGACAAAGCCAATGTAGACAAGGCACAAACATATTTGATGGATAAAAGAAACAAAGTATTTGTACCGGAACCGTTATTGCTGGTAATCCAAGAAAGTTTCCTGCTATTGAGTACCTTACAAGTGCAGCTATATGAGATACACACAAAGATGTTATCATTTTACTACTTTTCAAAAAGATTAAGGTCATTATAAAGCCAAGTGAATACAAAATGAAAGGTTCGAGTTAAGCTATTTTTGCTCACCGCCATTTACGTAGTCGAGTTCTCCTGTTCTCAAAGCATCACTTTGTAATGGATATGCAGTTACACTAGAAATCAAATAAGGAAAACTAACACTCACTTGATGAAACACAGAGCTTAGTGAAGTATTTGCTAAATGATTTTGCATATTTCTGGAAGAAAAAGTACCCTGTTGTTGGTGTGACTATCACATCAGCCATTTTGAAAATCTCCATGTGAAAGTACATTTGTCGTCTCCTGAATATAAATCCATAATGGAATGTATTTATGAATGTACATTTTGAAATTTCAGAAGCCAAGTACATTTCTATTAATTGTATCCTTTGTTGAAATTTCTGAAAACTTACCTTATTCTTTGTGCATTTAAATAGTCTCTACTACTGAATGCACCATATGCAGATAATGCAACTCTTGCGTCCCATCCTAGTTCTGCATAATCACTGGCTTAAGCACAATTTTTTGTTAGTGCCACATTTATATAAAAGTCTGCAGAGTTAATTAGATTTGCTTACAATTTTGTAAAATATGGAGCCATTGAAGCAAAACATTCAGATCCAAGTGTTACATAGTGAGCCAGGCGCATCTCTTCAATCTCAGGAACAGTCACATCAATTACCTTCAGGTGGTATCAGAATGAAATTAAATTCAATGATATCTATTGATTAAAATATTTTTTATTTTATTTTATCATAAAACAATTTCTAGACCATTTGTTACATCCATTAATCTCTCTAATTACATCATATACAAGCATATTTGTAGACATTTTGTGCTGATTTGAAAATTAACTTGTGACTTAAATTCCAGTGTGAATTGGACAAAAGGCATGTTCCTCTATGAACTTTTTGGTTAATAAAATAACAAATACTATTTTCTCAATATAATGTGGTTGTCTCATCATTCTTCATTTAAGGGAACATTTTGATTTCTTTATCTTTAATTTTGTGCAAAATGTTAAATCAAGTTGCCAATTGATTCTATTACCTTCCATTTATAATGCTTGCATAACATCTCTAAAGCTTGTTCACAGCAAGTTCTGATGTCAACAGTGCTGTCATTAAACCACTGCTTAGATCCAAAGAAGAAATTATTGGCATCATATATATATAGACAATAGTTCTAAGTACACACGTTGGCAGTAGTCTAACCTTGCCATATTTTGCTATCTGAACGTCTGTGATTGTCTGTTGGTAATCAAGCAGTAAGCTAAAAGTGTGAAAATCTTAGGAAACAAAAGATTGACTATTGAAAATGCATATTTATTGAAATCTTATGCATGATTGGACGTTTTAAAAACCATTTTGTTCAACAAATTACCTGTGAAAGTGTTGGTTGAAATAAAGGAAGCTCATTAGAAATGGCTGCATAGCTGGATTAGCAAATCATACTGAGATTCTTCATATGGTTCAATGGAATTATATATACTCTGTGACAGTGAGGTAGTACTCATATGATCCTAGAAAACTTACATTATTAATGCATCCTCAATAGTTGCTGATAATATTCCTGGCATCCCAACTGTCCAATTTAGCGGAATTATCCTGAAACAATAGCCTAAAGCAAGTTATGACTACCATTAATGATAGGGACAGAATTTCTTTTCACTTGATTTACCCAGAATCTGAAACACGACCAGAGGTTGGCTTGAGTCCAACAACACCACACAGTGCCGCAGGCATTCTCACAGATCCTGGAAAGTGAAGAGATTCTTGTGTGTTCGATAAACATATAGAAATAGATTGGCTGTTGTTTTTTGTGAATCGATCGGCTTAATTGCCTACCTCCACCATCAACACCGAGTGCGACCGGACACAGTCCGGCAGAGACAACTGCAGCAGATCCACTCGATGAGCCACCGGAGATCTTGTTCTTATCATAAGGGTTTCTTGTAGCTCTGTGCAACAATTGACTTAGTTGTTTTAAAAAAAGGTAACTAAATATGTTTAGATGATACCCATAGTGAGGGTTGATGCCACTAGTCCCAGCCCCAAGCTCATGCATGTTGGTCTTCCCGACGAGAATAGCACCACATGATCTTAGTTGCTTCACACAACTTGCATCTTCAACACATGGTCTCATCTTATGCAGCCATTTTGTTCCTCCTGAAAAAAGTACACATCACTTGACATGAACAAATTCTACCTACTATGAACTGCTCCTTGATTATTACAGAGTGAGGATCATAGTGCCTGTTGTAGGATAGGGAATGCAATCTATCTCATCTTTGATAGCAACTAGCACCCCATCGATAGCTGAAACTGGTATCCCTTTTTCATATCGTTTAGTTGATTCTTCTGCTTGCCTGATAATGTCTTCTGCGTTGTAACTAATGAAGAAAGCCATTGAGGGATTGGAGTTGTCAGACTCCTTCAAGGCTGATAAAAATCTTTCTGCTACCTGAACAGTACATGTATCGTTAATGTCAGTGCATTGCATGCATTGCAAAATCAATTAAACTCAATCGATGCATATTGACATACTACAAGTGGAGTTGTTTCTCCTGATCTGTATGCATTCCAGAAATCTCGGATTGATCGACGCTTGAATTGAGACCCTGAATCACTAAATGTAGATTCCAAACATTCAGGGAGGCAATTTACAACCTCTTGAACACGTTTGGTAGGACATAAGTTGGGATTTATGAGACTGACATTTTGTTCCTGGAAATCTGAATCATGTATATATAATGGTAAAATTTTGCAAGTGAGACTAAATAAATAAATTATGATCTTGGTAGAAATCACACCTTCCCAACTGTGGTTAGGAGTGAAAAGAGGTTGTTCTTGGATTTCAGCAAATGAGAGAAACTGCAAGAAATTGAACAATTAACCTCACAAAGAAATCCTAGTTTCAATTCTTCTTCTTCAGTTTCTGAACCAACACACAATAACTAGTTTCAACCGCGAGTCCTCTGAGAATTGAAATCCTTGTTTTTTTGTTTGTTTTAAGTTCATAGAATTCATGTATATATAAATTAAATACCACTTGGTCGATGGAAAAGATTTTAATAAATTAATGAATTATTAGAAATGGAACTCAAATATAATATAATTGGCATAACTTTACAGTTATAGCAAAAAGGAAAAGTAAGAAAGATTTGGAGAAAGGAACTCCAATACCCTATGAATTAGATTATCCTTCTTCAGCAGATATAGTGCCATGGCTCCAAGAAACGGAGATTCCAAAATCCATGTGAAGATTTTTACGAGAAGCCCAGCCACTCGAGGAGCTAACATTAATTTTCATCATCACAATACTTCAATCTCAATCCATCTAAAGCTATATATATAGGAACATTAATTTCGTCGATACTAATTCGATGCGATAAATTAGTCAACAATTTCATTACATTCAACATTAACTCAACTTGAACTCAAATAAAACATTCACTTTTGATTTTAAACACAACTCCATACAACATAACATGGCTAATCACTATCACTAATTTCTAAAGAATTAAAAAGCTCCACTATCTTTTTCAATGTATCCTTATTTTTTTTAATTTTTTCAGGTTTCGACAGTTTTCCAGTCGGAGTCGGAGTCGGAGTCGGAGTCGGACATGACGAACAAGCTCCACTATCCGATTTAGCCATTTCAAGGTGTGCTATAAAAGCTTTTTGTGCCTCCTCTCTACTTTTGTAAGATTGGTGTATAGCGCCCTTAAAGCCAATAACTTGACTTGATGCTTCTATCCAAGTTTCATAAATACCCGGATTATGTCCAACAAATACAACATATGTTTTTCCCTACATAAAAAATAACATTTAGAAATTTGGATAAACATAATATTAGAACTTAAAATGAAACAACTTACCATTCTTTGATAAAAAGTAAAGGATATTTTCTAAATTTCCTGCAAACAAATAGATCCAACGTCAAAATAAATAGTAAATAGGAAAATAAATTTGGAAAAAAAGGAAAAAGACTTGAAATAAAGTATAAATTATGTGAAAATATCTACTTATAGTAATCTGAAATCCAGTATCAGAAACACAGTCAGTCTCAGTTTTCAAACCAGAAAATGAATTCATAAATTAAGTTCCAGTTTTTGTTTCAGAATCTGAAGTTGCCATGAAGTTTTTGTGTCTGAAGCTGACATAAATTTAACAACGAATCAAGTTTCAGAACTAGAATCAAATTTCCAAAATTGAATGAAGTTTCAGAAAATTAACTCGGAATCAATTCAGAAATAAACAAGTATAACAAGGTGAAATTAAGGCCATAGATCACTAAGAATTTGGTATCAAAGATGATAAACTTTGATTTTGATACCAAAGCTTATAAATGCAGATTCATGATACATGGGTTCTGTAACCAACAAAGATGAATCCTCCACATACATTAAATACTTGATACAACACTAATTCATGTTTGTCAAGCATTTGTATAACTTGAAGACAAAACCACAAATCTAAACTTGATTAAACATAAAACACAAATCATGCATCTCTAAAACCTAACCACAAACAGTTGGCACAGGAATGAACGGAAATCACAATAAAAGCAGAAGAATAAGTTGAATTCAAAAAGAAAACAAACCTTTACAGTAGTGAGAATGCTGCGGCTGGATTCTGTAACCAGATTGGGGAGGAATAGCTTGCGTCGCGGACAGAACCACCAATCAACTGAATCTGGGAAGCTGGGAGTAAATTTCAAGTTCAACGGGAAGTCTGAGATTTTACAGGCGAAAGAAAAAAAAACATACCTAATCGCGTCGAGAAGGAGACTAGGGTTCGCGTCGAGAATTTGGCTCGAGCTCGCTGGTAGGCACGCGGACAAGATCTGCGTCGAGAGAGGACTGTGTCGAGAGAGGACTACGCCGAGGGCACCACAACCGTCGAAGAGAGGACTGCGGCGAAGGTGTTTTGCGGCAAGGAGATGGCTTGCGGCAGGGGAGAGCTCACGGGGAGAGGACCTGCGGCAGGGGAAAGTTGTGCGACAGGGGAGAAATCGCCGGAGAGGGCCTGCGGGAGAGATCGCGGCAGAGAAGAGTGACGATCGCGGTGGAGACTTGTCGCGGTGGAGACTTGTCGCGAGAGGGATTGAGAGGCTCTAGGGTTCGCGAACGGACGGGGGAAAGAAAACTTTTCTGCGTCACCTTTTTCTCTCGCTGCGGCGAATGACGTGGAAATTGCCACGCAAGCGCACCGCACGCGAACCGCACAATTTGTGCCGCAGGCGAAAGGCGCTGTATATATATATATATATATATATATATATAAAATGTCGTTATAAATTACAAATTTAATTTGTCTTATAATATCCAAATTATTCAACAAGGCGACGGACAGCCTCACAGCTGCGTGGTAGAACCCTAAACCCTTCTCCCGTAGGTTGATCGAGACGTTTGGATATCTCTTTGGCTGTTCTGGCTGAGTAAAGAGGTCATGGCTGGAGTCTCCCAGGATCGAGTGCAGGAAAGCGGATTGATTGCCTTCTGCCTTCCACCTCTATCGGAGGATGATCCGCTGTTCGCAGAGAAGCAGGCGAGTATTATTAAAGCCTCACTGAACAAGGAGCCGTCTTTTTTATTTATTTATTTATTTTTGTTTTACACTGCGGGAAAAAAATGATGCATTTTGCTCTATTGATCGAAGAACAAAAGAGCTTTTGCTATCGGGTGTTAGACTGGGGTAGAAATCTTTTGCCGAATTCAAGTATCGACCTTGTTAATGGAATTGCCGTAAGGAGACCACTGTATTTTTACAAGCAATTGCTGATTTTATTGGCTCATCACTTATCCTAAGAAATCAACCTGTGCATGTATATTGTAGTAATTTTCTTTCATGTTTGGATCTTCTATAGTACAAGAATTTGACAGGTATGCATTACTGACATAGATGGATTTTGAACACGAGCTTCTTCTGTAGTACCATGTTAAATTTGGTCAACTCATCATGGATCCCAAAAATGTGAGTTTTTAGGAAAGAGACCATATTTGGATCGTAACAATGTCATATTTACTATGAGTGTTCATAGATACATTATTTTTTTCCTACTGTTGGTTTACTTCATTTATGGTAAAAAGTAAATTATATCAAGTACATATCTCAAGGCTGCTGGTTTTTAAAATGTTGATTGTTGTTGTTTTTTTAAAATGTAGCATTGTGAGCTATCCTGTTTAAAATTATTCATGCAATTTTGCTTGTCAGAGGTTATTGGATGTTAGACAACTGCAATTCAAGTTTGTTTTGCCAGTGCATTCATCCATTGAAGAGGTGCTTCAAATAGCAGATAAGTTAGTTCAAACTGCAAGAATATTGTACATGAATGAGGTAAATTGTTTATTTTCTGTCTTATACATCATCTTGATGCATTTCTTATGTTTGAGATTTTGAGTGATGAATTATCCAGTTTCTTTAACTGGCAGATAGAACTTTACTTTGCTGGAGATGATGACATCGGTCCATTCAGCCCTAGGAATGAGCTAGAATCTCTTAACTTTATATTTGCACACCTGAGCTCTTTGATTTCAAATGTTAAGTACTCATCCATTGAAGTACTTCATCTTTTACACAATACAATATTTGCTATGATTAAATCTGTGGGGGACAACAACATTGACACAATGGCTGCTAAAAAGGTTGGTACTGATTCTGAAGAGCTACTGTTGAAATGGGGGCAAGATCATGGTCTAAAAACAATGCTGTCAATAACTTGTAAGTTTGCATTTAAAACGTTCATTTTCAGAAGTAGACTAGTTACTCCCTTTGTCTTGTAAAAATAAAATAAATAAAGCCAGGTGTCAACTTTGACAAGCAAGTTTGATATAACCAGATAAGGTATTGGCATTTTATTATAATGATCTAGCATTTTGTGTCAATTTTGTTTTCTTGCATAAACAAATTTGATTTTTTTTTTTTTTTTTTGACATGTATGTGAGTGGTATAAAGGAAAAAGAGCTTCTGTTCAAGCAATTGCTTGATGTAGTATTGAAATTCCCTCTCAGTTTACCTTGTAAAGAGAAACTTTACATTCTTATTGCCTACAGATTTTGAGGAAGCTGGAAGAGGAGCAGTTGCACTAGAAGATATGAGCATTGGGGATTTTGCTATAGAAATCCCAGAATCACTCATCATATCTGAGGACCTTGTTTATAATTCTGACATGGTACGTTGTTACAATTCCTGCTACTCTGTTTTGTTTTGTCATTTTGGGTACTTGATCAGATCTTGTCAAAATTGTAACGACACACCCTTAGTGACTTTCAGTTTGCTTTATTCAAGATACAGGAGCATATTGCCTGCATGTTGACATGTGTGCCTAAACTTGTAAAAGGGAGGTCTTACGTGTTTCATTGACATTATAACTAGCAGTATAAATTTTCATTGAATAGTAATGTTTGAATTCAGTGTTTCTTACTTCAGTTTAGTTATGTTCTAATGGAAAAAAGGACAGTCAATCTGAAAGTCATTTTTCTGCTCCATTAAGCTTTTGAAACTACATTGTTCATTTCTCTTTGATTTCCTTATTGTAATGCCAGTTTGATGTCTTCAAGAAGTTGGATGATATAACTCCTGAGACCATGTTGTTGTTATGGAGCATGAGGGAGAGATTTAATCCAAATTCTAAGTTCAAGATTTATTTTGACACCTTACCTACAGAATTCAATACAGGTATCCCTCAGTGTAATTTTGTTACTCTGAAACATTGAAGATGAGTAAATTTGATTCATATAAACACCACCAAAAGTGTGATTAACCAAGGGGCCTGGGTGCATCACTGATCAACTATATATGTTTTCCTATGCAGCCGTAGAAAAAAAATGATGTTGTTCAATTGTATTCACATTTTCCAAGTTTTGAGACTACTTTGGGCTTACTAATTTTTATTTGAGTCATGAAGGTGTGCCATTTTTTTTTGGGGTCGAAAAGGTGTGTAATTCAAGTTCATATAAAAATGCTCAAATATAGACCTTTTTCACAAAAGAATAAAGGACAAGGCCCCTATTTTGAATAACTCACTGTATCATTCATTGGAATAAGTAGGAGTGCTAAATAATGTTTGCTTTCTTTCCAGTTCCTCCTTTTTATTCACTAATTCAGAACACAAAAGGAAATATGATAAAAGTAATAATTTATTCAAGCGTACACAATAAGCATAGAATAGTTATCTGAGTACATATTAAGTAGAAACAGGAATTGATTGAAATGTTCATGGAGTTCTAAATGCATGACCAAAAATGGGATTTCCCGTGCACTCTGACACTGCAGAGTGGCACACTCCATGCACTCAAAATGTGGGTATGACTATTAACACTAATAGGGGGTAATGCACATTCATTGATGATCAATTGAGTGTGCTTCCGGCATAATGTTGGCGTATCTTCCAATGAGCTGAATCGAGGTCTGAATTCGTCATCATATTATTAACATCTCTTTATTACATTCCTTGTAATCTCATCTTAGGATACAGTTCATTTGTCATTCATTAACTAAGTATTGTAAACATTTGTAAAAGCATATGTAGGACTCAACTGTTAGTAACAGTTCAATAATAGTAAAGTTTAGTGATTTTGAAGATGCATTAAAGAAATATCAAATTAGCAAGTAATTCATGTCCACTTCACAACATGCATGAACAAAGGAAGGTTAATAGAAAGCCATTAAATTGTTATTCTACTTAAGCTGATCAGAAATAAACAAGGCCAAATAAGGATCTCTTCTTCTGTGATCGTGGCTTCTTCGTAGTGAGTTGATTAGAGATTTGGGAAGGCTCTTCTTCTCTTGGTCTTTACTTGTGATTGGATCAAAGCACAAGCACAGGGGCTGCAAGAAACACTTGCAGATGGAGGAAAGAAGTGTCTCTCATTAATGTTAAGAGGAAAAAAATTTTTGGAAGGGGTACAATGATCTTTGCCCCGGTAGAGATGGACACCCAATTGCAAATTCTTTGCTGCTGAAAAAGGAAGGTTGAGACACCAGTCTCTCTTAAAAGGAAATCCAATGAAATTTTACTGGAGACTAATGGTAAAGAGATCGCAAAGGCCATCAGAAATAGCAAAGGTCTGTGATCCAATTTCAAAATTGTGATGGGGAGGAGGTCAGTAGGAGCTCAGAGCATTAGTAAGAGGGAGGCAGAAAAGTTAGGTTTTGGTTTAGCTTCTGCTAAAGATTAATTTTGGTAGTACTGAAATAGGATTTAACAGTTGTATGTAGATTAAAAGTTAAAACAGTGTTTTGGGGCTAAATTTAGCATTATTTTTCATTGGCAGTTATAGGGAGTTTTAAAAATGATGGGTGAATGCCGAGGTCTGGTTTGGATGTCTGTGAACAAGACTTGTTTGGGCATTTTCCCCTTTTATTTTAGTTTAGTATTGCTTTCTTTTCCTCGTTAGTTGTTTATAGAATTGCCTATTGGTTCTATAGAGCTGAAAGCATTACTGAATTCTTTTGTAATGCTCCTTTAAGCACATTGGATAAGAAGAAAGAAAATGTTCCTTGTCAAATCTTGTATAAATTATATATTTATATACTTATCCTTCTGTAACTCTTTTCTCTTCTATTTTGAAGTCTAATGCAACTCGTTATGGTTAATGTGATTTTTTTATTGACCAGGGTTGAGTTTTCGAGTTGATGCGCTTGCTGCATTAGAAGGAACCCTGCTCTTTGAAGAGCTATTGCAATCTAAAGAGGTAATTTATTTCCATGTTTTTTCTTTTCAGCATGAAAAACAACCACTGTTCTTAATACAACAATTCTATCCCTGATTTCAGCACTTACGCCAACAATTTGATGCATTATGCCCACAACTCTGCGATAACTATCCTGATATTTTTGAACGAAAGCTGTATAATTGGGATAATTTTCTGTGGGCTTGTGAGCTTTGGTACTCAAATAGCATGAAGGTGGTTTTTGCTGATGGAAAGATAAGAACTTGCTTGGTTCCTGTTGCTGGGTTCTTGAACCACTCAGTATGATATACACTATAAATGAGCCAGTGATATTGGTTGTGATTTCGCCCCTTTGCTGATATTTTGTTATTATATTCTTGTTACAGCTGTGCCCACACATACTTCATTATGGTAGAGTAGACCCAGTAACCAAGTCCCTAAAATTCCCGGTATCACGACCATGTGAAAAAGGAAACCAATGCTACCTTAGTTATGGGAACTTACCAAGTTCACACTTCCTTATGTTTTATGGTTTTCTTCCTAAAGGGGATAACTTCTATGATGTTATTCCGTTAGGTAATATTCTTGTTATCCTTCATTCAGTATGATTATGCTTGTCTAGACAATTTGATCATGAGGAATCATTCCATTATGACATAACTAACACAAATGAATGCTCTATTGTTAAACTGCAATCTGTTGCTTAAGGTTTGTTTGATATTGGCTATCTTTTCAAGTGGTTACACAGAGGATACATTTGTGAGATATTACCTTATATCTACAAATTGCACGACGCTTTCATCCCTTTTCCTTTCCACATTATGATGCTGCAGTTTCTGCCAGTGAACTTCTTATGAGGTCATATCTAAACAAGCAACCAATTTCCACGTTTTGGCTTTTTTGGTTTCAATAGCTGTATAAATATCTATATCTATATATGATATATCTATAATCTCAAACGTTAATGTGCTAATCTTTTTCTTATTAGGAACAAAAGTAAGCCCTTCTGTAGTATAGGAACGAATCTGCTTGTCCAATCCTGAATATAAGTATATATCTTCTATTCTCCAGTCTCCTCCAATTGTTTTACTTTCTGTAAATAGCAGGCCAGCAACGCAAATTGTTTTCTTTAATCTTTAATGACAAGGATTAGTAAAGAATATCTTTGCAAATATTGCTTGTACACTTGATTCTATAGTGTACGCCTCTATTCTGACTCATTCTTCCTTATTGATTTTCATTTTCAATTTCATGGGTTGTAAACTTCCTTTATGATGATTATATATGCTACAACTCCTATCACCAAAATTAAATTATCTAACAGTGTCAATTTATAATTATTTTTCCAGATTGCTGACGCAACCAAACTGGCCTCATATACATAAAATAATTGGGATTAACTTCAAGAAATTAACTTGGCTAACTCAATCAGATAATGACCTTTTTATATTTGTCCTTTTTAGGTGACTTCTTGTTTTAGCATTCCAAATAATGGATAATGTTATTTCTAGTTCGATCTGAGTGTGCATTTTAATAGTCTGTTATCAAACTAGTGTAGATCAGGATAATTAAACATGTTGAATTTGTCTGAGAGGTACAAGATATACTTGTCAATCCTACACATAAATGACTAGATCTACTCAGGAGTTATATATGAATTGTTCACTGAATTTTTTGTACGGATTTGCTATATTCCTTTTATTTAACAGTTGAACTCATCTTATTAGGTTTGTAGCAATAATCATGATTCCCACTTGAAACGGTTGTTCAACACCTTCTAGCCTATTAGAAAAATGCATAAAACCAGAGAACTTCCCTTTTGTTATCGTTGCTAATGTGTAAGACGTTGGATTTTGTAGCAGTGAGTCAGTCAACCCTTCTGAAGCAAGTTGTTGATTTCTTCTTCAGTGTGAATTCATATGGTATTTTAGCAGCTGAATTGCTTGTGTGATGTTTCTTGTTCCTTAGGTCCGGTGGATCATATCCATGTTGGTTCGCTCAACACAATTGAGACCAGTATGCTAAGTTGTCAATCCTTTGAGACTGTGCAGATTAGGACAGACAAGGTTAGGTCTACAAAACAACATAGTTTCATCAGGAATGGTGCACCAGAAAGCTCCAAATAAAATCAAGTTCACTAACCCTGTCTAGAGTCGTTAAACAATGAGTATCATCAATAGGCCGAGTCAGTGGGTCCATCCATCGTACCATCTGTAACGCCCCGAAATTTCTACACCATAAGTCTTAATGGGCCTTAAGTGGGCTAGTCTTTATCGGGCTTAATGGGCCTTAAGTGGGCTAGTGTTATTGGGCCTAATGGACCTTAGGTGGGCTAGTGTTATTGGGCCTAAT
>JBAMIE010100445.1:0-16659 GCA_037177295.1 Kaempferia parviflora | reverse complement strand
CATGCATCATGACTCGGGAATCGCTGATTACCTAAACCAAACAAGGTTTTTGTTGATAAACTTGGATGGATAACCAAGGTAATCACTGAATATCTTGAACCAAATGCACCCTTAAAGGGCAACATCAAAACTTTGGTCCGAATTTCACAATGAATAAAACAATGAAATAGGAGATTTTTGAAATTATACGATGACTCGATCTCCTTGAGACTCTAGGAACATAAGTAAAATTTCATGATGGAGCCACGTTGAATGTAAAACTGTTTTGAGTCTAGGTGGGTGGCATGAGACTAGACTTGACTTAGGTTTAGATTCGACCTAATTTAAATTTAGATTTAGTGCAAGTTGATATGTGCTCTATTGGATTTAGTTTGAGTTGACTAGGCTTCGGTTCAATATGTGGTCCTGTTAGATATCTACACTTGAACATCAACACTTGGATGGCGTGCAACACTCTCATTAATTTCACCTATATTTTTTTTTTTTTCTAAATTACTTTTCTTGCATACTTAGATCTTCACCGGTGTCACATATATACTTGTATCTGGGTCTAAGTCACATATGACAAGATCAGTACTTCCTCCTTGCTCCTCCATTACTTGTGCCTCATGCAACAACCCCAAGCACACGTCTTTCTCCTTAACGTTTGTCCCTCCTTGCATAAATGTAAACACTTCTCCTAGCCTCCTATTGTTTGTCATCTGCTCCACTATTCGGATCTTTGATCAATATTTGATTCCTTTTCCGCTTTCTAATATTTGGCTTCTTCTCTTTTCCATTTTCTTGTACTGAGAGTAAAATATTTGTTGAGAATGATTTCTGAGCTGGAATCTACAAACTGAGCAAGATTGTAATGAGATCTTAGCCATTTTTGCAAGAAATCAGCCAATTCATTTGACTCTTGCTTAATTTCAGTCTGCCTGATATAAGGCCTTTACATTACTTTTACAAGTTATTCTGGTGTATCTCAGAGAGAATGTCCGAAGATGTTTGTCTTCTTGACCAAAACTCTATCAGCCTTTGATGATTGTGCCAGGTCCGGTCAATTTTTGTCAACTATGCCACCGTTTGGGCTCTCTTTTTATTGAATATCTCTGGTCAATATCAATATCGCACATAATCAAGTTGAATGTAATGTGTTGCACAAGGCATTCAATCTAGAGTGCCTGTTTTTTTCTTATAGCTTTGTTGCCAATTAGATTTTTGATCAACCTATAGTGCAACATTATCAAAGGGTATATACATGGTCTATCATGTTATTGAGCATACAGATCAATGAATTCATGAAACATAACTCTTTGTTGAAGTAACTGAATTTTTTTTACTAATACTTATCTTAGTTGATCCTATAAAGTTTTCACATATCAGTGTCACACACCCACCCAATAGCCTCCATTTGGATTTTGAAGAAGACAATCAAAATCTTTATTTCATTCACTTGTTGTTGATTTTATGGAGTTAAGGCACTATAGGAAGAATTACTGGGTTGTAACTGAAAGTCAATACTGCAGATGCGATGTCATTGTCAATGTCAATGCAAATATGGAGCATGTTCTCCACAATAGTCACTGTCTGGGCTAGTAGCCCCCGTGATTTACCTCCTTCGTGTTTGGTCTGGGACGGGTTGGCGGAGGCGCTGGGGCGAGCGATTTGCCTTTTGCACCAATGTTCTCCATGTGCACGATGGATGGGCTGACCTAGTGCTTGCCAATCAAATTCCTGTGTGCATGAATTCCTTCCAGTTTGACAAATGTTTTGCTTCAACGTTAAGGGGAAAAAAATAGTCATCCAATTTCTTATGTGGCCTTGATAAACTCTTGCAATATCCTGATATCCGTGGCCTAGTTTTGTTTTACCTGTGTAATTGTTAGAACCACTTTAGCCTAGTTTTGTTAATGTTTTCCCGACAACAGTGATTATCTGATTATCTTTCAGACATGAATTGTATTAAGTAGGATAACTAGGTGATCATATTAGTGAAGTATGATTAACTCAAACTACAAGAGAAATATTTAAGAGGGAGACAAATTAAAGGAATCTTCAAGGTCTGTGAGTTTGAGATCTATATTAGACTGTCATTCAATAGTTGTGTTTCATCAAAAGCCTGTACCTAGCAGTAGGAGGCTGTAATGGTTGTACAAACGCAGGCACTTAAATCCAACCAATTAAAGTGAACGTAAAGATGTCCCATGCACCAACAACCCAATTTGACAAGGATGAGAGAGAACCAACCTTTTTTTTTTTTTTCTTCTTTTTGATAATCTAAGTGTTCAACTCTGTTCCTTGATCAGTTTGATGGGTACATGCTGAATAAGAAGACTGGTAAGAAATTATTCTCTCTGAAGGGAGATTTGTCTGACTTTTTGCTTATTGGTACCATATTATTTAACTGATGTAATTAATTCTAAATACAGTCTAATTTGTTTAGATGTGCTTTCCTTGAGGATGGCATTTGTTTTCCCTTGTCAGGTTATCTCATTTGCTTAAATGGATTAATTTGCTTAATTAAAGAGTGTATGGAACCTAATTATTACCTTTTCCCTTTGCAGTGTGCTAAGAAATGAGACTTTTGTTTTTTATATTCTTAATATTTGAAGAAGAAATTTGAGAAAAAGAAATGAGAAAAAGTCTCTTCCTTGACTTTTTCAGTGAATTTTGGCAGCAGATCACTTGAAAGATAAAATTACTCAATAAAAGTTCGTCATATATAACTTGACAGATTACTTTCATACATTTGTAAATAGTTTCTCCCACAAACTGTACTAATTTCAGCAAGACAGGTTAAACAATCATCACCTTATCTGAAAGTGATCTAGATAATGCTGGTTAAGCTTCATTTACATGATTCCTTAGAAACACTGGTTGATGTAGGCATCTACCAAGACTCAGTTAACTAACTCTTATGGTTCCAATGCATAGATTTGTAGGTGAGGAGTTACTCAGATTCGACCTTGAACTAGAAATTCTGAGTTCCAAATCTAGATGTGAAAGTTGATCGTGAGCATTTTCGATAGAGTCGACAAATGAATTGGATATCTGATGAAGACATGAAGGCAGATGGATTGTTTCTTGCTCTTTGCTTGATGAATTCAGATCTATTGCAGCAGCCTCAGAAGCTTTGGTGCTCGGGAAGGAAGTATTTTCACAAGCAGCAACCTGAAATGCAAATGAGAGTGAGAGTCAAACATAGTGTATTCTCGATCCAAAACTATGAGTAGAGAAAAGATTACCACATCGAAAAGACTCGATCTGCGCCTCTTTTTGTTGATGTTGTTTTGCCTGAGAAAGTATTTCTGAGCATGGCTAGCCACTTGTGTGGGGGTCCTTGTGGTAACAAAGTTCCTCGAGATGCCTCTCCAATCTCCTTTTCCAAGCTTCTCGAGTCCCATAAGAAATAGTCTGTGTTCTTCCTCAGTCCATGAAACTCCTACTCACCACAGAGAAAAAGATTGTTTGCACATAAACATGTCATCAAGATGCTAAGTTTTGTACTTCCAGATATATATAACTTTTTTTTAAGCTTGGCTTGTTTTGTATACCATCGCTTTGCAATTGAGACAGCTGAATGTAAGGAAATGAAGCCATGACTCACCTTTCTTCCTCTCATGTGTTTGGCCACCGAGACCATCGGAGAGATAGCCGTTAGACGTCTTCTCATAGGCTTCATCAAGCGAACCAAGCGATGACGTTGAAGGGGAGGCTGAAGGAGCACAAGGGTAATTGTAGGAGAGGCACTCCATGCTAAAGCTCTTCTCAAGCTGCACCCCAAATAGCCTCACTCCACCTCCCCCAGCCATGCCTCTTGTGTGGATACAAGTCCTGGAGTTGTGGCCATAGTAACCACAATGAGAGCATTTCCTCGCCATTTCTCAGTCTGCAAGGATTTGTCAGTCACAAGGCTACAAGAAGCACAAGCTAAATACTAGTGACGGGAAAAGGCAATCAATGAGGGAGGAATTGAAGGTCAAGGTCTCGTTTGTGGACAAGTTTGGCATGGGGTTATGTCACTATAAAGGACACACACAATTGCATGTCTATGCATGAGTACAAGTATCTTCTAGTGTCCCTTAAAGAGTATCTTATGCCTTCAGTGATAGATGCAGTCATAAGTTGCTTCAGAGTTCTACAATTAAAAAATATTCTTCCATGAATCATGTTCTGAATTCTTTAGGCATGACTCAAGTAGCATTTTTCTTTTTTCAATAGCAAGTTGTGCAATAATTTACAGAAACACAGAGCATCCTCAAGTGGAATATCAGATAGGTAAAACACCTTTGAAAAAGGAGGAAGTGCTTTTGGATGTCGAAGAGGCACCATGATGTTGGATTTGATGTTTTGGTTGCATTTGTTTATGGGGGCTTTAATGATCAGAGCTTCCTATCAACTCTTGGATAGTGATGCATATGGCTGGTTTCATGGCTGAATATAAGAAAAACAATATAAGTACTATAGTAGTGTGTTTGTGAAGAAATTTATTTTCAAACTTGGCTAGCTTGAACCCCGTCCCACTTAAACCACTTGGTCTCGCTTAATCACTTCCTCTAATAGTTTTGTAAGAATTGATATTTTAAAAGTATTTTTTAACCAAATTCAAAATTATTATTCACTAAAACCAAGCACGTTCATTAGAATTCATATATAACTAGAGATTCTACCTAATCCATGGTATCAAGTTCCTTAAGCCACAAGCCTTTAATTACATTTTAAAAAAGATCAAAAGTCTTTAATCATTATAAAAACTGATAGCTTGCAATTGACAGAGAATCCTCAACTCTCAGTGGACCTTACTGTTGCCTACATCAGTCAATCCAAAGAATTTTGGAGCTTTTTTCCTTTCTTTTTTTATCCCTTTCAACATAATTTCTTGAATTTTCTTAAACCAAATCTTATCTAAATCTGCACTGTAACGTATTACAATCTTTGAGTTTGGGATGCAACTGAGGAAGTTATATCTGAAACATAACAGTTTACCTTTTCTTTTCTACAGCTTTCTGAAGTGCTTTATTTATCTGAATGGATTCTATTCCATCAGATTAATTACATCCATTAGCACTTAATCAGAAACCATTATGTTGTTATCTCTTATAAATGATAAGAAGCATGTTCCATAGTAGTTTAAGATGCCAAAAAAGTCTCCTCTGTCATCTTCTCGTTAAGATTTGTCGTTAAATCTCTACCCTCTCGTCCTCTCCTTTCGATGCCAAGTTTCCTCCAGGTTGTTGTCGTTGTCGTTGCGGTGAGTTTGCAATCAAAATAAGTATGATTACAAACAGTAAAAGCTTCAAATTAGGATGGTCTGTTTTAATTATCAGTCAAATTTTAGGCTTCAATCAGTGTTGGCTGAATCTTTAAAAAGTGCAATAATTGCCATCAGGAGACAAAATATAATGAAACCATTCATTGTTGATAGATATCCATCATCTGATTGTGAAGGATACAGAAAACAAAAGATAAGATATAAAAATGAACAACAATGACACTGTGAGAAGAAATAAATGCTTATCCTATTTGTGTTGGTCAATGGAAATTAAAGGAATCTGCACCACTAAGCAAACAAAATGGCATCATCCTCCATTTGCTATCACCAATCTGTGAAAAGAAGGATATGCCTATTCTTTAAGATATAAGTTGAGAATCCCATTTGAAAAGCCAATGTAGATAATATATGATAAGCAATCCCTTCCACATGCACTGTCTTCAGAAATGTTCTTGCTAATTGCATGGCAAAGTTATCATATTTTGGAGGCATCTCAAGGGACCTTTGTTGGTACTAAGAGGATTTATTGTAGAGATTGTTCTATCATTACTTCCAAAATCTTCTTTACAAGACTTTTACAACCTCCAATGTGTTATCATGATATATTTTAAGCTCTACTAAACTATGCTGAAAATCATCTAAAATGATTAATATGTTTAGCACTTGAATTAAAAGACCACATTCATGTAATAATGCAAGCAGAGGTGATCATAAAACACATTACAAACTGATTGCTTTAGTGATGTCATTGATGAATTCCTTTCTTTTGGGGGAACAATGGCAATGGCTCAATGTGCTGATCTATCGAGCTGTTATTGCTGCATGACGACCAAGTCCATGCACAAGTCGATTGGGCCTGAACTTAGTTTATGTCATACGTCACGCAACACATAAATCGACTTAACCCGATCAATTTATTTTAGCTTCTCCATATGAAAAGTCATATGAAGATAGATGGTAACATCAAAGTTAACTCAATCATACTCTTTCTAGACCTAAGTTTGACTGTATCTTCTTCATAGTGATTTAACTAATCCAACACAAACATCTTCGTTGGAACTTTTGCAATAACAGAGATGTTAACATGATGTAAAATCTATCACTTTGAATTGAAGTAAGGAAAAAACTGATATGCATTGCCTTTGCCTTTCTCCTGAAGTATTAAAAATTGAATGGCTGCTCCTTTGTTACCTCTGCTGTGGCCCTATTGATGTTTGACAAGGTCTGTGCCTTGTGATGATGATGCCCTGTACCACTGGCATTTTGCTCATCTGGTCCATACACAGAAATGTACTATGTAGGTCATGATGAAGTTATGTTTCCTTGTAATTAGTGGTTTCCTCACCAGTGCCAAATTATGAGCTAGTAATGGTCCCTATATATTTATATCTATATCTATATCTATATCTATATCTATATATATATATAACTATCTTGCAGTCGTTTCTGCTACATGTTATTTTGTCTCAGATGATGTGTGATGTCCCCATATCCTTGTTTTCTTTACCTTTGATCCCTCCTTGTGTTCATCTGTCAACCATGCTGTAGAAATGAATGCCAATAATTAACCAGCTTCAACCAGACAAATGACAAAAGAAAGCGTGCATTGATGTGCTAACATGAAAATGACAAGTGAAACCAAAAACTTGGAATGAAGAACTGAAGGCAAACTTATATCATCTGGTAAATTAAACATAGAATCCAAACACAAAATCTTTTCTGATATCCCAACAAGTTCACTAAAGAGAAAAAAAAGATAGGTAGATACCAGTGACATCTTCTACTATACACTGGAAGCCTACATTATCTCACAAAGGGCACTAAAACAGGAGGTTTGGCGTGTCAAAATCTTCTCATTCTGTTCTCCCTTGTTGCGTCACAAGGCGATCTTAAATTATCGTAGATAGGAGTTTTTTGCCATGGCTGGGCAGATTGCATTCGAGCACTGCTGTTCCCATTACCGTATCCTGGTGATGATACATAATTTGGTTCCATAACCATGTCGCTTTCCAGTATCCGAAGAACCTTTTGTATGGTATTGGAGAAGTGTCAAAGTATCAGAAAAGAATACATAGCTATCCTGCTGTATCGCGACAATGTTACTTAAATGAATTGTATACCTGTGACATGCGAGGTCTGGCTCGAGGATCATACCTAATACAAAGTGATGCTGCGCGCAACATTGAATGGACTTCATGTTCACAATATTGCTTACCTAGGCGGGGATCGATGAGCTCATCCATTTCACAAACTGCTAGTAGCGGACGGGCCTGCTCAGAAAGTGATGCAAATTACTGATACTAGAACAAGATCATAGAGCAATTGGATTGGCTATAAAACAATCTATAGGCAAACCGATAAGTGACTGACTTAATGCACATACGGTTGGGTACTAACCCATTCAATGAGGCACTGCTGTCCCCTTGGTCGGTTAATATCGATTGCTTTGCGGCCTGTCACAAGCTCCATCAGCACTACTCCAAAAGAATATACATCAGCTTTTTCTGTGATTTGCCCAGTCTGGGCATATTCTGGGGCTAAAAACCTACAGCAAACACCAAAGTATTCAACAGTTGTGGATTAGAAAAACAAGGGTATGTATAACAAGTCGTACCCAAAGGTGCCTAGCACTCTTGTTTCCTCACCAAGATCACCATTTGGCTGCCATCTTGCTAAACCAAAATCTCCAACCTTCAAGAATAATATAAGAAAATAATCATGGACGACATTTCACACTTTTGGTTTGTTTTTCCAAAAGAATTTCATGCTTAACTTGTGATATGTTATGTTTCTGAATAGTTATTTAATGGAGATAACTTTTTCTTGATTTGAATGTGGACAAAGGATATCATATTAAATCTAAGATAGAGTTTTAGTTAAATCCATGGCTTAAAGCAAGGAAGGTTGGGAGATCGAGTTCATGGTTCTTTTACCAGTGGTTCAAATTCATGAGTAATAAGAATGTTGTTTGGTCTCATGTCACGGTGGACTATGCAACCAACTCTGCACTCTTCATGAAGGTATCTTAAACCACGAGCAGCTCCCACAGCAATCTTTTGCCTAGAAGCCCATTCAAGTGGTTCTCTATTACGACCTGAAAGAATCAGTACAATAGTGTAAGGTAGATGCAAGGTTGATTAAATATAAGTCTTCAACCACTACAAGGCAATCAGTGATTTGCATTGTAAAGGACAATATACCAATGAACCTTTGTCCCCAACAGCATATGCTCTACGTACAAACTAAGTTAATAAGGACAAAGTCACTAGTGATAACATTGGAGCACCTATCAGCAATTCTATACCAGTTCGCTATCAAAGAATTTCTCAGTCTCCACTATATTCTTTCTGTGTTTAAATAAAACAGGATTTCCAATTCTTATACAAAAGCAAAACAAGAAAATAATGTTGGATGTTCAGCCAATTCTGTTTCAATATATAAAGGCCATTGTTAATAACATAAATCAAGGCACCAGTGAACAACAAAGGCTCACTTCAATTATGTTTGTTCAATTTACTGTCATGCAAGATGTGTTGTTCAATTTAACTCAGGGATTTTTTTTTTTTCCAAAAAAAATGGACAAGGAAATGAGTTGATGAGATGTAATTCTTCATTTCAATACCTGTAACAGCAGTTAAAACTAGAAACTATACCCTAGAACATTAATTGCAATGTGAAACTTTACCATAGAGATGAGAATCCAACGAGCCATTGCAGATGTATTCATAAACAAGCAATCTTCTACCATCTTCGACACAGAATCCAATTAGCATCACCACATTGCGATGCTGTGCGCAGCTAAGAACTTCCACCTCCGAGCAGAATTCTTGATCTCCCTGAGAGCTAGCTGGTTTGTGTTGCTTAACAGCAATTGCCTGACCATCAGGCAAGACCCCTCGGTGCACAGATCCGAACCCACCTTCTGCCAAGAAATTTGCTTGTGAAAACCCATCAGTAGCAAGTTCCAGTTCAGAGTAACTGAACCACCTTGGCGGTTTTCCAAAAACTGGGGCCTTTTGCTGACATATTGAACACAGGGGTGGTGGCACTTGATGTGCATTAGTAGGCAATAGCATGGTATCTCTGACATTGCCACTGAAACTAAACTCCATTTTGTCAGAAAATGAGCTAACTGTAGATTCCCTACTATGTTTGGGGAATCTCTTCAACAATGTCTTATTGGAGGCTATATTGACATCTTTTTTGAGCTTCAATGCTACTTCCTCAATATCGCTAGAAGACTGTTGTCTCACGCCAGCAATCTCCTTCAACCATAGCTGAAAGTCTATCCTTGAAGGGCTCACAATCTCATTATCGGAACCAGAGCTTGAAACATCCAAATTCGGCATTTCTTTTCGTTTCATCTCCTCTTTCTTAAGAATGCTAAAATTTTGGGGGAGAAGAAAGGGAGAAGTTCCAGGATCAGAGCTTGAAGCCGAGGATGTTCCAGGTTCAGTAGTAGTGAACGATGTCGCCATTTCAGGGCTGCTAGTGGGTGTCACAACCAGACCTGAATTGACAGAATCTTTTGTATCTGTAGTCGTCTTCTCAGCTGACGCACTAAAATTAGCAAGCATTTGCAAAGGCAATTGGGGCTGTTCCCTCGGAGATGTAAAAAGATTCAATCGGAGAAATATTGGTTGGGAATGCCTTACGGCCACAATGTTACATTGTAGTTCCTCCATGCATCGTTTCTCTTCATGGTTCAGTTGTCTGTGCAATACATATAAAAGAAGGCAATGAACACCAAAACAACAATTTATGTCTATATATTTATATAAAATTTAAGATTTTATCCAATCCACAATTACCAATCAACTAGGGAAAAAACAATCAGTATTGACTAACACTTAGATCCACTACAAATCAGAACATTACTTGTCCAATACGACCCACTTTGCCTGAATTTGCTTGGATTCAACAGCAACTGCACCGCAAGGTGATCCAGAGACAATTTTTATCTTGATGTTTATCTACAAGAGAAAACAAACAAAACTGTAGTAAGAAAAGAGGTGACAAGAATGAGGCAGCTGCAGCTTTAGGAAATTACCTTCTTTGAATCATAAACATCATGAAGTTGAAGCATCATCTGAGAACAAGAATCAGTGATATCACATTTTTGCTCTGTCGTAGCTCCAGGTTGTGGCTTTCTGTGACTACTAGCACAGTCCCCTGAAAATCTGGGAATCCCCCATAATCTTCTGCCTGAAGAACGAAAAATGAATTTAAAGTAACTCCAGGATTATAAAGAAAATTGAACTTTTCAAGACTCAAAGAAGCACCCAGATCATCAGAAAATAGAATAAAAAAAGGATACATGTGAAGCAATTTACAGGACAAAAAAGCTTCCTTTAGAAGAAAATTCTCCACAAGAACAACAATATTGCATATACTTGAATGGAGCCAGAAGAAATAAAAAAAAAATTAAGCTCTTTACAAATACTTCATTTATCTTCACATAGATCAGACAGACGTGGAGGAGGGAAATTTGAGCCTCTAGATTTTAGCTCAAGTAAGATAGTGTAATTTCTTCCATTTTTCCATCTAAACTATTTTCTTGACGATAACATCCATACCAATGCAATGAATGCCTTCTTCAGAGCAAATCTTAAGCAGAGCAGTAAGGAACCAACTACATACAAAGCAGCTATCTAGGTTAGAGACAAAGATATAAGCACTTTACTTGATAAACCAGTAGGAACCAGAACTACCAGAGAAGATCAAACATTGAGAGAAGAATGTTACCAGAATTGTGTGGTGAAACCACAACGACGAGCGTGATGCAGTCACCAGGCTGAACAACATGCTTCAGAGCCCACACTAGTGCTGTCTTTTGTATTTCTTTCGACGCCTTGACGCCGACGACTATGTTCATGGGATCATCAAGGACCTCATCAGTCTTCCCACGCTTCGGCTGCTGGCCGGTGCTCATCTCCGACGGAAGGAATTTAGAAAGAGCTTCACAACCAAACCATGGCTTTCAAACCCAGCTCAAACTACAGAAGAAGACAGGTGAAGGACAAGAAGGCAGGCAAGTGGTTCCCATATCCAACAATACAAGCATTTGAACCACCCTTTCCTTTTTATCCAATAGATTAAAGCATCCACAAGCAAACAAACAACGGCAGACGTTAATAACCTCCCAAGGTAAACGTAATCACTCTGTTCGTGATGTGTTAGATAAAGACAACGTTTTTGCCCTTTTTATATCCATTTGCTCTGTGCATTGTCTTTTTACCTCAGCGGTACCAGACTACCAGGAGCCCCTTTTTAACATCTTTGTGGCCTCCATTTCTGCTCTGCCGTGACTTTCTGTCCAAAGATGGGATCTTTTCTAGGACAGGGAGAAGAGTTTGCAAAACCACTGCTGTCTGTCGACGCGCACGCTTAGCTAGCGAGGGAAACACTGTGCACAAGTGAGCGCTGTTACCTCACACAGTAGCAGGCTCCTCGAGCTTTCAAATCGACAAACCTCGACGAGCTTCTTCGAGCCTTCAAATCACACATCAGTCCAGACGATTCATGTGAGCGATGATGGCTTCCACGATTCCCCATCATCTCTTACACTACGCTGGAGATGAAAGTATGCAGGAAACTGCAGAAACAAAGGATAATTGCTTCGAACTATTCTTCGGAACTTGGCAAAAAAAAAAAAAAAAAAAAACACACCTCCACTCATCGAGAGCATTAAAGCTCCAACATTGAACTCCATAAACAGTTCGAAGCAAGTGAGACGCAAAGCCTCAGGAGCAGAAGAACAGGCACAAAACACCCAAATCCAAGCAAGTGAGACGCAAATCGGGGCAGAATCCTCAATCCGAGACGCCCCCGAATCAAGAGAAAGAACTCGTAATAAAGATCACCCAATAAAGCTCCCTCCCAAATCGTCTCCCGGCGACGTTTCCTTTTCCTCCGAGTTCGTCTACCAGACCACCGTCCCACGGTTTCAACAAACCACCCCACCCTTTTCTATGTAATTACCATAATACCCTTCCTCCTAGTGGACCCCACGTTACGACCGAGCGCGCAAAACGATGCCGATACTGCGGCAGTGCATCCTTCACTGTTTTCAAACGACACACTGCGCAGCTAACATGAAAGACGAAGCTGCAATATTCATGAACAAACAAACTCCCTTCAGCATTGAGTTGCAGCGAAGGATCGATGCATAAGGAAGGGTGGAAGAAAGGCAACACAGCTCGCCATCAATGCCATAAATCATTCATGCATGATTGAGTTCGAGGGAATAACTTTGATTGGCCAAGACTGTTGGCCCAATTCAGCGGTTAGCTGTGGGTTTTAAGAACGGACCAGAGGTTCGCCATGGAAGGCCACCAAGCATTGAATTCCATCAGTTAATGGTGGGCAGTGAATGCTTTCCTGCCTGCCCTGGCCAGTCCAAACTGCTCACTGTACTTGCAATAATGCAATGGGCATTAACAATGTATCAACTGTTTTTTTTAATTGGGCTATCAAAGCCCAATTAGCATCGCAAAGGGCCGGCCCAAATTATTGACAGAGGCCCAATTAGCAAATAGTGGAACCGAGTGAGACTGAGCTTGGCATCCGATTTAAGGGGACGTTCTCGACCGATCCTTCCTTCCAATTCTCCATCTCTTCCAGGGATTTCTCCGCGCTTCCGATCGATCGGTGGTTTTCTCGTCGGTTCGAAAGATCCGAAGGTACTTTCTCTTCCAGATCCTTTCGGCAGTTTGAATCCCTTTGAACTTTTTGGATTGGTTGAAGATTTGGGTTTTCGGGATTGGGGCTGCATATTGCTTCTGATCTAGCGGGTTTTGATCGGTGGTGGAGACGTCATGGATTGTTGTTTCCGCAGGTGATGGCGTCGAGGCTCCACCAACTTCGGTCGAAGGCGGGTCAGGCTTCGGAGTTCATCGCCAAGCACGGGGGCGCTTACTACAAGGAGCTGCTGGAGAAGAACAAGCAGTACATCGTTCAGCCACCCACGATCGAGGCATGCCAGGATCTGTCGAAAAAGCTGTTCTATACTAGGCTTGCAAGGTTAGAAGTCTTACTTTGGGTTATATATTGTGTATTTCACTACATTTTTAGGGCGTATTAGTTAAACTTTGTCCTTGACCTGTGTGATTGCATGCTAATAGTAGAGCTCTTGAGAGATTGAGTTTGAACATGCACTCAAGTGAAAATTTAAGTTTCCATCTAGGAATAAATATTTCAAAACGTTTAGTTTATGTAAAAGGTAAGCATTTCCTTGAAACTTTGGGTGGTAAAAAAAATTGTGTGAAAAGATAGGAAAACTATTGAGAGGTTGATTTGAATTGCTCATCTCTATATGTGAGAACTAGGGAAAGAACGGGGAGAAATGGAGAGAACTAGGGATTTTCTTATTACAAATGGGAACTTTTCTCTTTCTTTCTTTTCTTTGTTTTGAACAAAATTGGTTAAAGAAATTGGAGCTTCATCCATGAATGCTGATCTCAGTGTGCAGGGAAATTATTCTCATGATATGTAATTTTGGTAAATGTTTTTTCTAGTATGAATATTTTGTATGTTTACTGATTGCTCTAGGATCTGAAGCATCTCTTATTTCTTTCTTTGTGCTATCAAAATTGTAGATTCTATTAAAATAGCAACCAAATTATGGGTAACTGGTACAACCATTATTTTGACAAAAATATTGGGTAAATTTTTCTTCAAATTAAAATTCAGGCATATTTTGCTTTAATAATAGTTTAACACAAGATGTTTTGCTTTTATTTGGATTTTTGATGGATATAAAATCTTCAATAGGCTTGTTCCTTAGGAACATGATCGAAAATATGCCTGTTGTTGATCCATGTATCATACCTGATAGTATGATTTTTATCCAAAATCAAATTTGAAACCTTGACGTGAGGAAGAGGGCACTGCTCCCATAGCAGATCCTCTGGTTAGTTCGAACTCGTACACTTCATATACCCTCCCAACTCATGTTTGACACTTGACACTAGTATCAATACTCCTAGTCGAACAATGATATCCATGTGAAAATTTTCAAGAAAATGACTTTGATCACTTCATTACCTATGTTGAATATTGGTACCTGGGTTTAAGTCAAAAACTATCTAGATGCCTTATGAAAAGGACTAAACAGGTAGATTTGTTTTTTTTTTTTTCTAGAGGATCACTGTTTATCTTTAATTGAACTAAACTCAAGGGGTTTGGATACTCCTTTGTCACCATGACTGCTGTTAATCCTTAGATACTGATGTGTTCTTTATTGGAGTGTGCTCGATGTTTTTGTCTAGTAGTATGTCACCTGATGTTTCACATTTTCACCATCTTCTCTGGTCTTAATTCCTGTAAAGGTTGCTTGTTTTTGCAAAGCGTGATTCCTATGAAGGGCCACTCCATAAAAATTCCTACGGAGTACAATTGTCCTACCAAGCCCAAAACATTCACTGCCCTCTATATCTTTAATTAAACCTGTCAGCTTTAATTAATTTGTGCCAACGGCTGAAGAGGGATTCCTATGCAGGGCCCTTCTATCGAAATTGCACTCGGTTTTGCAAATAAGTATTCACAACGTCACAGTACATCTTAAACCAAGTGGAGGGCCCTATATAGAAAGTGTATTTGATCTTGCAAACAAGTATTTACATTTTTTTTTCAGATGTTCCCTCTTTAAGGGTCTTAGGCTATGCTTTTGAACTCTTGCATAACCATGTCTTGCAGGGATTTGTCTCGAAAGCATCCAATTATAACTCCATAAAAATAATGATGCTTTTCTTTCTACAGCATTCCCGGTCGTTGTGAATCCTTCTGGAAGGAGCTTGATGGGGTGAAACACATATGGCAAAACAGGAAGGATCTCAAGGTCGAAGATGCTGGCATTGCTGCTCTGTTTGGGCTGGAGTTATATGCATGGTTCTGTGTCGGCGAGATAGTTGGAAGAGGATGTACTTTCACTGGCTACTATGTGTAAGGAGTCGGCATCCATCTGAATTCCTTTAGTTTTCCTGCTCTCCGGTTTAATCAATCTTCTCGCCTTTCCCTACTTGCAAAATTTTGTTCACCATAGAATTTTTAAGCTGGCAATCAGCGAGACAAGCATAGTTTCCTTGCATTAAATAATCAATGGACATGCTCTCGTCAATCAGTGATTTAACTTTTTGCTTGAACGTTATGTGCTTTGAATCTCACTGAATAATTTGAGAAACAACAAAGTCATCTATGAAAGCTGCAACATATCATTCATCTATGAAACATTAGATAAAGAGACATCAGTGATACCCTATACATGTATGTACTATCATATTCATTATAACATTGGAGAGTGATAAAACAGACACAACAGCAAGTTAATCAACTAAAGCATGGAGAATGCAGACTTCCAGTGCAACTCTTTTGCTCCTTTGTTGGTGGATGAAAAAACAATTCTTCATCAAAATGCTCAAGTCAAACACGAAATGAGTCATTGTTCATCGACTTGATACTTGCTATCACTTCATTAAGACATAAATGTGGAGTTTTCATCAATATAGAAAAAACCTGAATAGATCAATGACGTTGTGGTGACTTGCAATGTCTATGGAACTTTTCTTTAGATTTCATGGTTATCCTTGGTAACTTTCAGTTAAACAGGTAGCTTGTCCTTATCCGACTAAGGAAATCATGATATGTGAAATGTATTACCTTTACTGAAGTCTTCTCAAAACTGAAGTCTTCTCAACAACTGGATAGTTCACAGCCAGCCTTCTTAAGCTGTTAAGCATTGTGGAATTCGATTCCTCATGCCCGAACAGAGCTTGTGTTTGGATAGTTTCACTTGCCAGAACTGTAATAAAGTTGGTACCTGAAAATTAATATGTTGTTGCATTAATTAAGCATAGTGCTGTTAAAACTAAATGATAACATTTGATTAAAATAAATGACTGTCTGCCAAAATTGAATGATGGTATATATGAATTACTTATGCAATAAGTAAATAATGATACTTGTTTGGGTTGCACAAATGGTCAGTAAGAAGATTGCTAGAGAGGGAGATGATGTTCTTGGTGTGGAGGAACGGATTTAGCAGAATCTCCATGTCGCGCTTCAATGCCCTCTAGCTTTCTCCATCAACAAGTGCACAAATCATGGTTCCTTACGGCATATCGATTAGGAGACAGAGAATTTAGTGTCATTGTCTTCCTCAAAAGTTCATTGCATCGACAAAGTTTCGCCAGGAGACCAGGCATCCATACTTGGCTTGACCCATACAATTCAATCTGATGCCATTGCAGGATGAATTCCAATGTTTTATTCATTCTAAAACTTTCGACTAAAGGTCATGAGTCTAAATTCGACATGCCCGAGCATATGCCTCCCCCATGTCTTAACCATTTGCACTTATGGCTAGTAGCCACCCGTGGTTTACCTCCTCCGTGTTGGCTCTGGGA
>JBAMIE010100238.1:0-16667 GCA_037177295.1 Kaempferia parviflora | reverse complement strand
CAGCCAACAGGAACCTTGATAATTTTAGAGTAACTGCATACATGAAAGAGCCACTCCAGATTCAAGAGTATGATATGAATAATCATGTAAGAGGCATAAAACGGTGCGATAAGTCGTTAAGAATCCACATAAATTGTCCAGCAGGCAACCATTAGGTTCTTTGATTATACAAAAGTCAACCATAAAGAGGAAAAAAAACTTAAACTTTGACAATGAGGATACAAGGGTGCAATAGCTCTACAAACAAAAAATAATTCACAGCGAGCATATCATAGATTAACTGAACAGAAATGTAAACTTCTTTTGTTATCCAAAATCGTATACAAGAGAAAAAAAAAATATACATAAGCAGAAGCATCTCAGTTAACATACTCCAGTAAGTCATAATTGAGCAGATAGGAATTCATAGAAAATATAGTATTCTTGGGAATGTGGATAATCAACGCATACAACACAAAGTGATTGAGCAATCTGTCAAATGAAAATCGCTCCGTTCATGAGCCATGTGTCTGACTTGTAGACGTTGACACAAGATTTCAATGCATAGTTTAAATCCAAAAGAATTAATGAGCTCTAACCTAGTATATTGAGTTACCTGTCGTGCATCCCTGAGCGGAAGAGAGCCCGTAGATAATCACAAGAGATTGACAATATGATTTTGTGAGTATGTAGATGTGGAATTGAAGATTGGCATGTGCTACAATTCCAAGCGACGCCCTCCATTGGTTTTGCTTCAAGAATAATGTCTCTGTAAAACACCCGTACATTATAATAATTTCTTGGACTAAAAAAAAAGAATAAATATCCAAACTCCCACCCAACTGCACAAACCACTCACTAAATGCATTTTTCTTTGTAGTCTTTCAGCAAGTGTTAAGGGCAAAAAAACTAAATATTTTCTGTAGGATACATATGCGAGTTACTAAAGTTCTACTTGGCTCATCTGTTTGAGCCTTTAATTTCCCTTTTATCACTAAAGAAAGGTAGATGACAAGGGTATGATCAATGGAGAGATACTCACGAAAACTGATCTCCTGTTGTTTCGAGTGCTTCAGATAAATTGTAGCTGGGGAAACGAGCACCCCACTTTGGAAGCTTTCGGCTAAGCATGTCATACAGGGACTCCAAGCTACAACATTTTGCAAGCACTTTCAGAGGTTTTGTAAGGTTATCATCCACTTGTATCAATCCTGTATACACATATTCCAAAAGTTTTAGAAGAGAACCACTATCTACGCGATCTGAAATTTGAATCTCATGCCTCAATTTTTCATGATGATGTTCGCCTGTTTGATCTACGCGTTCATTATCCTCTGCATTCTTCAAAATAGATTTGGAAAGCAAGAACAGACACCTAGCCAAAATAATAGGAGCATGGACTAGCAAAGACTGACCACTTGAAAGTTTTAAATTAGTATCTGCTAATTCATTCTCATCAATTGCTTTTGCCATTCTTTTTCCAAGCTTACTTGGTAAGCCATAGAAACCAGAGAAGCTCAGTATGTATGCAGCATACCATTTAGTAGCAGAGCCAAAACTCTGACTCAAGATGCACTGTAGGCCTCTAATCAAATCATAAGCATTACAGTTCTCACACACATGACAGGAACCAAACTCCCCTAAGGCTACTTTATGGTTCTTGCATGCAATGTTGCTAGATCTTATCAACTGAGAAAGTGCCAGAAGGCTATAAAGCAATATAACTTCTTCACCTTCCAAATCTTCCACATTACTCCAACAACATTCTCTGCCATAATAACGATTTTGCAGATGAAATGCATTGCTTGACCTGCTAATACGAAGATTACTATTTAAGCATATCTTGATGATAGAAGACAGTGAGGTTACACCATCTCTGTTGACAATAATCAAATGATATTTTGGTAAAGTTGAATAGCATGCCAAACTTATGAGGTTAGTAATAGTATGAAGACTGTCAGAAACTAAAGAGATATCCCCAACTGCATTTAGTTTCAGTGAAGCCAATACGTATTCCAAAGAGGCATATCCAAAAGGTCTTAAAGTTTCTGAAAGATGATATCTTGCCTGAGAGGCAATGTACTTGCAGGGTGAAAAGACCATCAGCATAACCGCCCTTGATACAGGTTCAAGCTCATTCATATAGGAAGACAACGACCCATATCCCTTCTGCATTAAGACTCTAGCAACTGAGCTGCAAACCAATGCTAGCAATGAATGACTGAATATAAGCATTTCAAAAATTAACTAAAATATTTGGCAATAAGTGGTGGCACACTGATGATGAAAGGAATCCAATCTTCAGAAACTTACCAAGCACAAGAAATGAGAAAATCAAGGTAGCAAAGTGCCCCTCTAGTTTTCGAAAGAAAGCTTTCTTCACAGTGGACAGCAAGATTCCCAAGGATGTCCCATACAAAGGGTCTTGTATCAGCACTATTATCATATATTATAGCTACTAGCTCGTCGGATGATAATGCCACTTTGGCTTGTTGAATCACTATGAAATCACCTAGAAGGACATCAAGGAGTACCCTGTCAATCTCATGTTTCCAGAAAAATGAATGATGTTTACCAGCCCAACGAGTTAATAGTGCAGCACGGCATGCCTCCAAGACAAGAGGCAACTGATTAGTTGGAACTTTTTTAGAACATGAAAACTTCCATCCGCTTATTGAACCAATTATTCCTTGAACAAGAGGCTCTGAGTATGAGTTGGTTAGTAGATAGCATGTATCTTCAGATCTCTGTTGAAAAGATAGAAAAAAAGTTTGAAAAAACAAAATGAAAAAGAAAAAGAAAATCAAAGATGAAACAGGAGAGTACGCTTAAATACTGGCAAAGCTTTAAGGCCTCAATTCTAATTCCCACAGGATGGGAACTTCCCATGTTTTCTACAAGTAAAGAAAGAAATTCCTTGATCTCAAGAATCTTCAGTGCCCCATGTCCACAGAGAGCTGGAAAAAGAAAAATCAGTGCATCTGCAGCAAACAATTATCTAGAAACTCAAAGACATGGGAAAATTACCATGTTAGGACTTAGGAATACCTAGTGCAGAAAATAATTTGAGAGCACCAATAACTACTGAAGTTTCAGAGTCTGCACATTGATGTTGAAGACTAGCCATCAGCTTAGTATTGCTCCAAACTGGATATCTAGACAGAGGCCATTTCCTAAGAATAGACTCTAGAAGACACGCCATTGCGAGGAAGTACTCGATTGGTTGGGTTCCAGCAACATAATTTTGCAGTGCACAAACAACTTTGCCAATTGAATCAGCTTTGTCCAAAGTATTCCAAACTTCCTCGAGAACTTTGCCCCTCGTATGTCCTAGACTTGTAGTTATGCGGTTTAATACAGCCGCAGACGAGATTGCCAAAGAAAATTGAGAAGATGACAACAAGTGTGACATAGAAACAGTAATATCAATAATAGGATATTGGTGGATGGTATTCCCTAAGATAATGACTAATTTCTGGGTCACACCTACTGCCAAATTTAATATTCTCATGTTGTCAGAATGAAGAATTCCACCCAAAGCAACCACTGTATCCAAAATAGGATCCTGCCATTAATGACGGATACACAAACCATTAAATGGAATACATAGTAGGCAAAACATTTCAATTAAATAAAACTAGTAATCCTAGCCCAGCAATGCTACATTTTACATGCTCAAATGATTTTAATTGGAAAATTAGTAAAATCTGTTAAGGTGCTAAAGTGCCATAAAATATAAACAAAACCTTCAAATCCTCGGTGATGGATAACATCAAAGTTACAATGTCGACCAAGGTTTAAAATGTGATTCCATTCCAGAGTTTCGACCTCTGAGGTATGTATCAGGTCAATACTCAACACACTTTAACACACTTCACAGTTATCTAAGATACTATTTTAATACTATAATCTTCTTTATCTCTAAATATAAACTTCACGGCAATTATAAACTCAATTGGATTAAAGTTTTAGAGCATCAAATTACAAAAATGTAGCAAGAGTAATGAAAATATCTTCCTAATAACAACGGCAAGTATAAAGACAGTTGCATAAAAGTTTTAGAGCAATAAATTACAAAAATGTAACAAGAGTAAATGAAAATATCTTCTTAATAACAATGGCAATTACAATGTCAATTGGATTAAAATTTTAGAGCAACAAACTACATAAATGTAACAAGAGATGAAAATATATTCCTAACAATAAAATGAGTGTTGTGTATCGAATGGGACTATTGATTCTTGTAGCATTGTATTGAAATTAATCTAATAATTAGCCATGTTGAAATAGGCAACAAAGTGACATTTTTCCATATCGAGAGTATTGACACCGATTAGCAACCGAAATGACATACCAACCAATACCAGTTGTCACTAGAAACCTTAGCAAATGAAAGAGGAAGCTGGAGGTGGAAAAAGAAATTTAGGGAATGTCAACTCAAGAGGAGAGGAAAGAGAAAATTTTAAGCTGAAGATTGTGGAAAATAATGATTAAGATTTATTATTTTTTACTATTGTGGTATAACCACTTTTTTACAATATTAGTACCCTTTTTGATATCCATTCCCCTTTTTAACATTTCCACCTTTTATAATAATTAGTTTTTATCTTATTACACTAATTTGGGTAATTGGGTTTAAACATGGTCTAGACCTAGATTAGGCTTGCGTAGGCAAAGCAAGCAACAAACCATCTGTTGAGGACATGAGCAAGATAAATAACAAAAAACTTCTGGTCAAACATGTGAGGTGTAAGAATGATCCTGGTAGGGAGTGGAGGACAGAGTAAGTAAATGATATGATGGTTAGCAAAGGGCAAAAAAATTACTCATGGACAACCTGGATTTTCGAAGGTGGCAGGTGCAGAGGGAGTCTTAACAAACAGGAATCATCTTTTATTTACTGTTACCACGCCCACTATTTGTTAAGTAGCACCATCTTGACACAATAAGTTGCTTTGCATCAAACATTCTAGGTCCAGTTGACCAAAACCAATTGAGAATTTAAACCTTGCTACTAGGTTTGTTTCTATTGCATGTATTAACCAGTGATCACTATCTTCCCTATTGCATGATTGCAATGACACATTGCATTTTAATTAGTTCTATTTCCTGAATATTTACCATAATAGTTTAGAATGAGTTTACTTTTTTAACAACAAAAGTTTATAAATAAGAAGGTAAAATTTTTAAACTTAACTCATTCTATAAAATGTAGTCGTCCAATTTAGTTTCATAGGGAATTGCTATTAGGAACGAACATAGAAAGAATTGAGTTTATTTTTTCAGTTATAGATTTTGCTAACTTGGTCCCATTGTCTATCATGTTATCAAGATTTTACAAAGTCTTAGTTCTGATTAGATTCATTGATGACTGAAATTTTAGGCTAAATATAGCAAACAACTGAAAATGATGGTGCCTCTAAAATGAATTAATCCAGAAATAGATTATTGATGGTGTGGTAACCCACTGTAACAAACCATTGTGATGTCAATAAAACAAAATAGTGTAGTACAAGAAACTGTGTTAAAAATGAAAACACCTTGTATAACAGAAATGCTAACTACATAACAACTGAGATAGAGAATGTGAACACCTGTATAAGAGGATGCTGCAACAAACTATATGAAATACAATCGAGAAATGCAGCCATTGTTTTAAGAGCATGTATCTGTGTGTCAGCATCCTTGGATTGCCATCTCAAGACTTTTCTATCAGAAACTCTGACATGACAAAGCAAATAAAAACTCCATGACATTTGAAACAGATTTCAATAGACCACTATATCTCAGGAAGCAAGAGATAAAATAAAAAACAGTGTACAATTGGTATTAGTAAAAAAAGGTATAACATGCATACAATATGAGATCGCATGTTCACATATGTAATTAAAAGTCTAGCAAATTCGTTCAGCCACAGGTTTTCAAATCTATTTTTAATTGCTTCCAATGCAGAATATAAAACCCAAAGAGAAAAAAAAACAAGAAATCGAGTTTGCTCCTATACAAATAGGAAATAGTTTAACAAAGATTCACGAAAATAAATTGTGACATGCGGCACAAAAAGGGCCTTATCAAAATTCCAATCTAATGGTAAGATGCATTGTGCTGACATATGAAGCGGATAAATGAATGAAATCTTCTCTCTCACATACACAAACATATTCTTCACATAGAACGATGTAATGTGTTACTATCCAATGATAAGCTACCATTTGTGATCACTACAATCCTATTGAGTATTCCAATGGAAAAAAAGATTCTGAATGTTTTTGTCTCTCAATTGAGCTCTATGGCAAAGAGAACAATTATTTTCTATTAAAAAAATATATTAGTTAATAGCGAGTATATTATTTTTGGAGCATTGTATTAACTAGATCGAAGATAAACAAGTTAAAGACTCAAGATTGTCCTTGTCAGTAGATGGGGACTGTAGAGTCAAAACACAAATTAGTTTGGAATGATTTGGTATCAGATAGTCAAAGCCTTACCAGAATTATGAAAATCACATGACTCAACTGATCTTAGCAAGGAATCAGTCTTATAAAGTAACAAATGCCATAGTTTAAAAAAGTGATCAAACCAGAAGCATTATTTTAGTGCAAACACATGCCTACTCAATTGTATATTAATTTAATCTTAAATGGTCTAAACTAAATTAGTTAACTAATCAGCTTGGCTTGATATTTGTAGGAATACGTATGAAGAAAATTAATATCGTTCATTATTAATGGAGTGTCACCTATAATAAAATTGACAAAATGAGAAGGAAAGAGATTCCTTGGCTGGAAATGCTATGGTGCATTGGTTCAAAACAACATGAAGTCACACTTGGATAAAGCTGGATGGGGTCTAAAACAAAACCTTTGAGAGTAAATCTTAACCAAGAAGGTGAGTAGCAACACAAACTACCAAATCTCTCTTCATACTGTTATATAATGTGGTAGGTTAGACAATTTTTATGGTGTTAATAATTAAATTATAAAACATGGATAACATTAATGTTAAATATTTTCCAAACCCCTTGCATAGGCATCTTGTCGGGATTCAGATTGACTCAAAGCTTAGGCTCTGCATAGGGCTTGTACTAGACCAACCATGGCCTAAAGTGTTGGAGAAACTAGCATAGGAGTGTGAGCCATGGTAGTCAACAATGTCAATCCCTATACATGTGTTTAAGGTTGTCTGCGACCTAGGAATGCATTGTATTACAAGTTTTCATCTAGGGTCAGCACCATGAGTTGAATGGCACCTTGAAGTCTGTGAAGAGGCTATTGGAAACTAAAGAGCTTTTGCAGAAAGATTTTCTTCTCTAGAGAGAATTATGGATGTCAGAGGAACATGTTGTATGAGCTGGTTTACTTTTTAACCAGTATTAAGAGAGGAGTCTACGAAGTGTTGACAGCTTTTATACAAGAAGTAGGCGAAGCTTTCTCTAGGCTCTTTGCACTTTTAAACAAGCTAGCATTCTGGTAAGACTTATGTTTAATCATGTTATATCGCTCATGTTCCTTTTCTTTTGTGTTCATTGGTTTTAATTGCATTGTGTTCTATCCTTGGTAGCACTGCAACACAAGGTATTTGATGTATTACTTATACCATAAAAAAGATTTTGTTATGTGGCTTCATGGTACGGGTGATTTATGCATTACAGGTACATCAATGTCAATTTAAGGAGCCAAAGTGGAAGATTACAGCACCTTCCTCTGGGTAGATCCTACTTGTGGTATCTAGATAATGTTGATCCCGACCATGATAGTCAAAATGATGATATGGAACTTAAGATCTTACAACCCAAACAGACCTAACAATCTATAGTTTAAGTAGGATCTGAATTAGGCTAGAATCTTGTGAATCTATGATTCGATCCTATATTTCCTCATGGTTGCTACATAGGACCTCAATCCCAATAGCCTTGACTAGATGGAATAACTTCACTTTCTCTAAAAGTACATAATATTCTTCAAGTCATATCATTTAAGAAAAAGTTTCAATTGTATGGAGATTATTTAGCTCCAAACTAAAAGGGGACAATTTTAACTTCTTCCATTGTCATCCATCATATATTATCCATCCAACCTAGATAAATGCAGCTAGTTACCCTCAAATTTTGTAGCTAGTCCATACTCTTGCTGATATTCACACTGCAGTACAAGCTAAAATCTTTATTTTCCATTAAAAAATGCAAACACAAACTTCTCACAACCATGTTTTTTAGGGAACATATGTCATTGAAAATTGTAGGAAATTTTCTAAAAGAAATAATTCTGATGGGAAGAAACTTCTAGATGCAAAAGGTTGAAAAATAACGAAGGACAGACAACCCTTAACACTCAGATTAAGTATACTCTTTCCGAAGGAATAATAAATGAGGAACTCAAGTAAGCCCTAAAATAAAATGGCTTAAAAGGCAAAAAAACTTTTTTTAAAAAATAGAAAATCAAATTGATCAAAGAACTAATTCCCGCACTATGAGAACCACCAAACGCCAAGGTTGTCCAACTTCAAAATTAAGTCTACTTGCACGGAAAGGCGTGGAGACCAACGGAAGATGACTGCTAGCACTTGATTCACGAACACAAACAGAGACAAAGGAAAGGAACATGATTGGGAAATTGTATAGCAACAAAGGATGATTAAGAAAGTAGAAGACCAAGTACCTCATGCCGAGGGAGAGCGCATCGTGGAGGCGCCGGCGAACAGTAAGGAGATGATCGCTGATCTCCGGCTTCTTCCCCTTCCCACCTTTCGAAGGACCACCCATCTCAACCACCGCCCTCGCCGCCGGAGGCGAAGAGAGAAAAAGGGCTAAACAGCAATTTACGTGACACGGCAAACTAAAAGAGTTAATTAATTAAAATTAAGGTTATTTTGAATTAAAATATTTATTTTATTTTAATTACTCCAATTTTCTCTTTTTGGTAAAAAGGCAACCTTCCACAAAAATAATTAAATTATAATATATATATAAACTGAATTAAAATTTTAAATTTGAATAAATTAAGTATTATTTAGAAACCATTTAAAAACATTTTCTATGACAACTAATTGAAATTACTAAACAAATCATAAAAATAAATTAAGTTTACCATTTTTAAATAATAATAGCAATTTTTCTTAATAAAAGTATTCCAAATAATTTTCAATTAAGAAGAATATGATTACCGAAGTTAAATATGCCACCTAAAGGATAGGATAAAGTTACAATAATTTAAAATTTTAGGTATAAATTCAAATGTTTAATCTTACTATATTATTAAGAATATGACCTCAATACTAAATATTTTTCAATTAATTCGGTGAACCCTACGATGAAATTACGTTAATGTCTTTTTTTTCTTTTCACACAAAAAAATAATTTCAAGATTTAGTGGTGTATTATTGTAAATTTTTCTCATTAATAGTTATTGCACTATCATGGTCTTTTTAGTCCCACATCTTAGGATTAATAACACCCCAAACAGATAAGCTTCTATAAAATATCTTAGATCAGCAACATTAGAAAGTACATATTTCTTGATCTTTTAGTTAAGATCAAGTGTAGTATTTATTTTTATCAGTTTAATATATAATATAAAAAATTAAATTAATTTTTTATGAGAGAGAGTCTATTATAGTAGTTTGCTCTGGAGTTGTGCAACTGCATGTCACATGCAATGTATGTGCGCGATGACTAGTTCATAAGAATTTATTGACATATTAAAAAAACAAGCTTAATATTGGAATAAATAATTTTAATTTTAAACTTTTTATTTAAAAATATAATAATATAATAAATTTTGCTGTTAAAAATAAAATAAATAAATAAAAACTTCGTGTATTAGATCTAAGCATAATCACATCATTAGCTGAGCTACATAAAATAATAATAATAATAATAATAATAATAATAATAATAATAATAATTTGATACAAAAAAATTTCTGTCAATACAAGACCTAAGAAATGGTCTATTATATGTAATTTTATAAGAGACTATTTCCACTGTTCAAAGTCATGAACACCACCATATCAGATAATAACAATTTTATTGTTGCACAAACATTCCCAAGTTAGATAAAAAAATAATAATAGCTAAAACTCGACAATAAAACATAAATAATAAGAACAGTAAGAAAATGAACAGACTTAACACAATCGATCGTAAGTTAATTCCCTTGGCAAAACCAAACTTAGAGATATTATTCTCTCATTGTCATTTTCCTTGCTAGAACAAACATCAATAGAGGAGAGCTAAAAGATGGAAAAGAATAGGCAAAAGGAATAATCATCATACTATATCACATATAATGAATGATACATGAGAAAACAAACAATAGAGATGAAAAAAAACAACAGTTCTGTAAGTCTGTTCGATGAATTCAACCTAACCCCATGTTAAAAAAAACAACAAATTATCTCAGTTTCCTACCGCAAACGTCTCGTATGTCTTGATACCTCCAAAGTTGCCTCTCTTCTATTCAAATTATGTGATGACTGTAACTAACACTTGGACAAATATCGCCGGCAATCTAGTTTTTGTCAATGACAATCACTGTGAACTATAGCCGCTCGGATGCAATTTCTGCCACCTCCAAGAAATTGAAAGGCTCTCCTCAAGTTTGGTGTAGTGCGCTGTCCAATTCAGCTCGCGATTGATTTTAGATGGATCACTATACACTTCGGCATAGTCACCTGGCCTGCGCTCGAGGTAATCAACTTTGATGTTCACCCCAGTGGCTTTTTTGCAGGCCTCAACAAATTCTTTGACAGACCTACCTGCAAGTAACTGAGAACACTTAGCTATCCGTTGTGTGGGAGTTCAAGAAGAGAGGGTGAAAGAGAGAGCAACCTTTTCCGGTACCAACATTGTATATGCCAACTTTGTTAGGCATCGCCTTGTCAAGAGCTTTTACATGAGCATCGACGAGATCAGTAACATCGATATAGTCTCTGATACAAGTTCCATCGCTGGTTGTGTAGTCTGTTCCTTTAACCTATAAAAAAGCTCATAAGTTGATTGTATTTGTATAAGATTTCCCAAACACGGGTCTAAAAGTGAGCTTTCCTTCCATGGGTGACTAATTTATATATGCGTATAACTAACGGTATTAAGTTAACTGAAGATACCTTTAATCCGGGTATGATGCCTAGAGCTGCATCAAAGCAAGCACCAGAAATCCGTCCATGTTCCCTTAGTTCAGGTCTAGGGGCTTCACCTAATCTTCCTTCTGGGTCAGATCCAATGACATTGAAATATCTGTCGATGTGAAGAAACAAGTAAATCCAAAGCTCACAGGTGTTTTCACAGTGCAAATTGTTATAATCATTAACAGACCTCAATATCATGACCGCCATGTCGGATTTCTTTGAAAAATCTAGGATAATGTCCTCTGCCATTTTCTTAGCCTTCCCATATGGGTTGATAGGATTCTGCAGGTATCGTATGAATTGTCAATCCAAAATCAACAGATCATCGTAATTTATCAAGTGAAAAAAGACAATGTTCATCAGCCAGCTTAAAGCTGGATTTCGATTATATCATATGTTAAACTCTTTTCCTGACCTGAGGAGTTAGCTCTGTAATTGGCATCTTCTCGGGTTCTCCATAAGTAGCACAAGTACTCGAGTAAATAAGAGTTTTAATGCCAGATGCTGCCATAGCTTCAAGAATCACCAAAGTATTTGCAGTGATATTATGATAGTACCTATTTTGGAAATGTTAAATCATATAAACATTGTAAGAGTGAGATAGTACAACACTGGTTAGAGCCACCATATCTCAGCATAATTGAAAAAGAAAATGTTTTCTAAGAATGTTTTTTCTCGAATAGTGCAAATATGCTCATGATTTCTTTAGTCAAGGATCATTGTGAAAAATGAATACATCCCTACGAGTAAATTCATTAGTTGTATTAACATGACTCATACTTTCCCACAGGTTTCAAAACCTGAGTCATGTTACTACTTTGACATTATGAGAAGGAAAAATAACATACCTAAGCGGTTCAAGTGTGCTTTCACCGACATAAGCTACAGCTGCAAAATGCATAACGGCATCAAAAGCATTTTCGGCAAAGATCCGATTAACCTAACTTTTTTGTTAAGGAACAAACTAAAATCGCTGTTAGAACAAAACTAATGATGCATAGATTTGATCAGTATTTGGAATGATTCCTCCATTTCAAGCAATAACTATACTTATCATTGTAGGCTCTATTTTATCCATGTTTCAGTTATGCTCTATCTTTTAAGCATTCTACCACCATTTGTTTATTTCATTGTTTCTACTTGCTAGAACTTTTCTAACAAAAAGATTGTAACAGGGGAAAACATTGATATTTCTTAAGATTATATCATTCTATTTTGAAAAAAAAAAAGAAGAATGCCATTCTTATTGCCTTATATTGGTCATCGTGATTGTCTTCTACTTTAGCTTCCCTACATTAGTTGGTATCCAAAGTGTGAGATATCTTGATTTGATGGCGTGTAACATCCTGAAGATCTCATCAGGTTGCCACGCAAATCATTTTTGAGTGCTTTGCAGCTCAAGATCAACGAACAAACAAGCTAAACCAACAAAAGCAAGAAATCACATGAACATGCTCTCCAAGGCAAATCCAAGGCAACCAAAATGAAGACAATCACAGAGCATGTTGGAGCAGATGCTAGTGATCTACCCATGGATACGTGCAACAATACAAGGTGAGTGGCAGAGAAGGTGCTCGTGAACAATGATTTCATGCTCACATAATCTCATCACTGTCATATCAGCATCCAACTTATAAGGTGGACTCAGAAGATTATCAGGGTTAAAAACTCGTTGCCGGACAATATACCCTTCAAAAACATGAATTTCACTGGCAAGTAGAAATTTCCTATTTATGGCAACAATTTGAACATCAAAGATTTCTTGAATTGCAAACCTAAAAAAAAACTTGTATGGCAGAACTGGAAAAGACTTTGGACAATTTGAACATGCCTAAGTGGAACCCAGTGAAATTGGTAATTTCAAACTAAAGTGGCAGAGTTCTTAAAAGTCTATGCACAAAACTATCTACAGAGTCAGAAAAGCAAATGGTTTCTCACCTTATCAATATTTGAATAATTTAACTACATATACTCAGGATCACATTGGTTGTCAACTACGGCATGGATCGGACCCAAACAGCACCATCAACAGAAGAACAAATGAAAAGCTTAAATTTTTTTAAATTATTTCAAGTCATCTAGAGAAACTTTTTATCTGGGATAGATAAAAATAAAGCACATCAATCTGCTGCAACCCATCAACAAGAGACAACCCTTGGAGATGATAGTACCCTCTAAGAGTACTTCAGCATATGCATATCAAAGCACAAGACAAAATCCATGTGTTAAGTCAAATATTCAATAATTCTAAAATGTTACTGAAGTGAGAAGATGCACAAGTGTGTCCATATCAAAGATTAATAAATATGGATGATCATGATGACGGCTCAGGCGATACCTACCAAGGTGAAGGAGAGTATCTTTGCCCATCAGAGGGGGTGAAAGAACAATAGTCATACACTTTCGAAGGATTTAACAACACTAAAACAAAAGGAATCTCAATGCAACAACCTCTTGAAAACATGGAGTATAATATAAGACCAAATTTTATAATTCAGTCATTGATAGGAGTCGTTCCAAAATAATATCCAAGGAAATTGTAGAAGTACTTGGATTATCAATGTCGAATCATCCAACAATATTGGTTGGATCAAAGACAGAGAGTATTTTCCCTTTGTCGTAGATGCTAATTGAGGAGAAAAGAAAATAGCATAATTGGATACCCATGCGAGGAGACATAAAGCAAAAGATGGATGAAATTGATCTCCAATACTAAGACATCGGTGATAAGTGACATCAAGCCAAACTCTGACGAAGGCGACAAACTCGAACGAGTTCTTCCAAAGTGGAAGGGAATAATGAGGCAAGAACTTAATCAACCATCCATTATCTTATTTCGATCAATATTCATCATGCATAACATTATAGGCTTTATTTCTTTGCACTTTCAATTATGTTCATTTTTTATTAGTCAAAATTACATCATTTCTTATTGCTAGATATTCCTCATCAACAAAATGGTAATAGGGGATAGGATATTTTTCCCTAGGTTTTATCTTGTTCTATTATGAAATTGTAGAATTTGAAAAGTGATATCAAAAATCACCAAAAAGTAAACTTTAAACAAAAGAAATTCACAGGATCAGGATACAGCTCTTGCATCTCCTAAATCTGCATAAATAAATTGAAGTTTTCCGGGCTCTGGAAATAGTTGCTGGAGAACCTTAATAGCTCCAAGGTTTCCTCTGGAGAGGTTATCCTATAGAAATAAACCAGAAAGATTAATTATAGTGAAGATGATTTGATTAGTGGAAATAAAGGATAATGCCATTCAACCCTATTTGTCCCAGGAAAGCGATATTACCACTATTGTAACACGGTATGAGTCCTTTAAGAGTCGAAGTGCAGCATGGGAACCAATATAGCCAGCACCACCAGTTACTAAGACATGAGTCACTCCAGGTTCATGCTGTGAAAACTGCAATGATAATACATATTCTGATTCACGATGAAGGACACAAAATACAAGAATAAAGTAATCTTCAAACTAATAAAATCAACAAATAAGAATCTAAAGGGAGGCATATAAGGTTAATTGTAGTGAGTTGTTGCAATGTCTACAAGTATAATGAGAAAAGGTTTCTCAAATCTACAGATATGCCATATTTATAATTCCTCGTGTACAGGCCAGATTGAAGAAAATTTGATCGTTTTATATAACATAAAACATAATTGACATGGTTGATCTTTTTCGAACTTCTAGTTGGAATGTGATCAAAGCCTACCACACTAGTGCCCATGAAACCCGGTGATTGCTTCAGAATCAGTATGCAGAAGGCTGTCAGTATAATAGCCATAAGCAATTTCCCAATAATATGAGGCTTGCGTCTCATATCTGGGTAATCCATTCCTGCAAAATGTAAATAAAGATAAAGCACTATTCACACACTTTCATAACACACACATGTATACTCTATACTTTTACAAGGTAAGAGAAAGATAAGTGCAGACATAATCATTCACAGAACTACAGGTCACGATTAGCTTGATAAATAAAATTGAACATTATGATAAAATCATAATCTCCAATGAATTTTACTTCATAACACAATATAAAGCCATAACAATATGAGACACTTTTTTCAAAAAAAAAGAAGAAGAGGCATGACCATGAAACCAATGAAGAAAACATTAGATCTCCAATTAGCAATATTATGAACCTGCAAGGGGCCAAGGTCTGACAGCTCTAGGCTGATTTCTGTTCCTGTTGCTAGGTAGCATGGGAGAAGTTTCCTTCATAGTAAAATTCAAGGGTTTCCTGTTCCTCAACGAACACAACCTCCAACTGCCGACCAGATCAAGGCAGCTGTAGCAGAGGCAAACACAAAGTTCAATAAACAGACACAAATTCATCTTGGTAAGAAGACCAACAGAAAAATTCTCCTCGATGGAAATAGGGCTAACTAAGAAATCCAACCTAATCATTCTAGATGGAAACAAAACTGTCTTCTTTAATTAGATAGTGCATTTGAAAGAACAACTAGAGAAACAAAAAATCAAAAGAAAAAAAAAATCAAAATTCGACATATAACGGATAAGAGTACCTCAGATCCACAAGACGAGCTTAAAATTAACTGAAATCCATCTGCCATGGAAAGGCGAACGAAGCCAACACCAAATCAAATTGGCGCCTTTAAACATGTCGGAAACCCACGGAAAAAAAATGGTACCCAAAGAACAACAGAAAAAAATAGATCATCAACGGCCAATTGCCAAAAAACACATGAAACACTAGCGAAAGCAATACACGCGGCGTAACTCCCCAAATGGCAACCAAGGAAGCAACAGCTATCTAGAGACGAAACCTGTCGAGGAACAAGAAGGGCGATCAAAATCGAACCTTGGCGAGTATAGCGGTCCCTAGCAGCGAAAGAGCGGGGGAGAGGAGGAAGAGGCGAGGAAAGAGAGGAGAAAAGAGAGGTTTTTTTTATAGAGAGTGGTTGGAGTTTGGACCGAGTCCAAGTGGACTTGTCAATTCATTAGTTCTGTTGGAGAGAGACAGGGGAGGAGAGGAAACAAAACAGAGAGAGAGAGAAAAAAAAATAAAGAAAATGTTTAAATAAGGGTAGTAGTTAGTTCATAGTTGGCCAATTGTTCTAAAAAGTCTACATCTTTTCTATCTTTGATAAACTAAATAAATTTTCTGACACAAACCATGTCGAATGTCCCTCTCCCGTAACTATTGCAACTTAGAAATAGAGATGTAAACACAAGCTAAGTTGGGTGATGTTTAAGCTTAATCGTGCCAAACTAAGTGAAACCTCGTTTAAAATAAATATGCTGTGTTTAAAAAGTTTTATATATTTCTATCAGGGTTAAAATACAATTTGGTCCCTCATTTTTTTATGTGTTCCTATTTCGGTCCCTCATGTTTCAATTAACAGAATTTAATTCCTCATTTTTGGACCGTTTTTCCAAATTCATCCTTCCGTCCAAATCGTTGTTAAAATTGACCGGAAGACTTGTTTAACCGGTGAAAGCGATCGGTTATTTTTGGACGAAAATGGGAACACATCAAAAAATGAGGGACTAAATTAGGTATTATTGATTAGATTTTGGTG
>JBAMIE010099619.1:0-16700 GCA_037177295.1 Kaempferia parviflora | reverse complement strand
TCCAACGATTATGAGAGTCCATTGTGTTTCTTAATTCAATAGACAAGAAAAAATATGCAACCAGAAAAATTATTAAGAACCAACATATGAAGTGCTTTTCTGGTAGGGATGTCAAAAATGAACCTGACCCGATGACCCAACTCAAGTCGACCCGAAAAAAATCAGGTTCGGGTTGGAAATTTTTAAGTTCAGGTCGGGTTCGGGTTGAAGGGTTTTGGGTTGAAAATTTCGAGTTGGGTTCGGGTTGAGTCGGGTTGGGCTCGGGTTGATTCGAATTTAGAGGTTAGTTGATTTATTTTATTTTAAAAATTAAGATGTTTTTATGTATATTAATATCAATGTTAATATAATAATTAACATTAGTGATGGAGTATTGAGATAAAAGTGAAAAATTATTGAAAAAATAGTTAAAAAATAATTTTGAATAGGGTTATATGAGTTATTCGGGTTGAGTTCGGGTTGGTCGGGTTGAGGTATTTTGGGTTAAAGTCGGGTTCGGGTCGGGTCGGGGTCGGGGTCGGGTCGGGTCGGGTTCGAGGAAGACGCTCGGGCTCGGAAGAGAATCGTGGGGCGGGGCGCACGAGGAGGAAAGAGAAATTCGCATATAAGGGTTGTACCGTCAAAAGAAATAAAATCCGAAGAATTAGGGGTATGAGTTTAGCGATATCCTAGGGGAGAGTAGGTTATTAAAATAAGGGTATCAAATCCTTATTTTGATTCCCATATCTATTTATTATCCGTTACCAAATATTAAGAATGAATATGAAATAAATTTTATACCCATTCTCTCCTTCTAATCCCGCTTACCAAACACCCCTTAATTGCAATCAAAAGTTTTTTTTTTAATTTACCCAGATTCAAATCCTGACCTATTAACCCGAGGCATCTGGAACTTAGGCTAATTTCATCCATCAGATAATTTTGTCACGTGCGTAATTTATATCACAAGTGAAACCGTTCCCGGTGTTATCGCATAAACCCTAGTTCTCGAGCGCCGAAGCGGAACCCGTTGTCTCTCGTGATGGGAAAGCGAGGAAGGCGGGACTTCGGCCGTTCCCCTGCCGCGATCCTCCGTCGCCGCATCGCTTCCATCGGCATCAACGTCGAAGAAGGTGTAGATATTGACTTTGTCGTCGCTAGCCTCCGCTCTGCCTACCCTGATTACGCCCGTCTCAAATTGCAAACGTTTACCCGCAATGTACAGATAACCCTAGAATCTCTCAGCCGCAAGAGCGCCGCCTCCGCCGCACATGAAGATAGCGATGGAGACATGGACGATACCGGAATTGATCCTGCGAGTCCCGTCATTTCTCGCAGGACACCCAGACGTTGTGACCGGGCCGAGAGCCGGCTTCTTCGCGCTGAGTCTGAGCACCTCCGCCGTCGGATGGCTGTGAAGCCAGATTCGGTTGATGAAAATCATAGTGTATACTCCTCCGACGATTCTGTCTTCGACGCCAAGGTAGAGCCGAAGTGTGATCTGATGAAGTCCATGCTTCGGGATGGCTATGGAAAAAAATCCAACTCATCGAAAAAGGATGATCTCAAGTCGTCAAACAAGGAAGAACTGGCTTTGGAAGTGGAGATGGAGAAGCCGATGAAGAGGATGAAGGTGCAGAATGCTATTGACGGAAGTGATCCAGGGAGTGGGGCTGCGATCTCTATTGAGAAAGAGAATAGTGGCAATGGGATAACGGATGCTGTGATGGAACAAAGGCCACTGTTTTGTGATCTTGGTGGTATGAGGGATGTGCTTGAAAATTTGAAAAGAGATGTGTTATTTCCTCTGTTTCATCCAAAACTGGTACAAAAGCTGGGAATTTCACGAATGACTGGAATTCTCTTACATGGGCCACCTGGATGTGGGAAGTCAAAACTTGCACAAGCCATAGCTAATGAGACAAATTTGCCATTCTACAAGATCGATGCAACTGAAATTGTATCTGGAGTCTCTGGTAAGATTTCTATCTTTTACCATATTTATTTACTCGCTCTTATTTTATATTTTATGTTTCAGATATAACTTACATTTAGTTTTTGTTATAAAAGTCAAACTATGATAGTTAACAATATGCACTTAGGGCTACACCACATTCTAATTTTCTCAAAATTGTAAGCTCATAAGTCGCTGATGATCTTGCTTTTCGATTTACTCGCATGAAGGTGGATAAGTCAACTATTGCGAACATGCTAAAGGAGGATTCACATGCTATCTACTTCTACTGCACATAATTAAATATCACTAAGTTCTCTAATTTTGTTTGGTTTAAAGAGAGAATAGATTCAATCTGGATGGAAGAATTATCCTTTGTGAATATTTTACCTGGCCATGTATCTTCACCATCAAAATGATGCATTTTGATGTGTCGTAACCTTGCATACTCATCTTTTTATAATACTGCTATTTATGCTTCATATCTCACCTTGTGACATCATAGGTTTTTTTTTTTTTTAAAAAAAATCCCTGCTTAAGCTGCATAAGCACAATTCAGATGTAAAATAAATCCTATTCTTTTCATTTAAACTAGAACAAATTGACTTAAAACCTTAAGCTACACAATCTAGTAGGTTTAAACTTGTAAGTGTTAATTCAAACTGTCAATTTGCGAGTGATAAATAATTTAGATATATATTTTCTTTAATATTTTAATACCAAATATATATACTTTTATATATGCCTCTGTATACTGCACATATGTTATGCAGTGATGGAACACATGGCTCTTGCATACGGTTTTGAAACCTTGGTCAACTTGTCATGCAAGTATGTGTTCTTCAGATGGTACTGTCAATATTGTGGTTGTTGTTTTGCTGTTTTGTAGATCTAGGACAAAATTAACCTTATCATTTGTTGTCACAGCTTAAAAATGAGGATTTATGCAATAAATAGTGATTTTGATTGGCTCCTTCCCTATCATACCTACAACAATCATGGTAGTAATGGCTAAGCTTGACCACAGCCAGTATTTAGACTCGTACTACATGCTAGATATGATTCTAGGTGCTCTGTCAAGTGATGCAAGACCCTGAATTCTAATAATCTGAGTGAATATATATTTTCAAAGATTCATATATTTATTGAAGCAATTTTTGATATTGCATATGATAAATAATTACCAGAACATTAACCTATCATACTATATAGTCTGAATCAAATACATGGTTGAAACATCCTGGAAAATTTGGATTACCTTTCTGCTTGATTGCTTGTAATGGGCACATGGTTGAAACATAAGATCTAGAAGAAGATGGCTCTTGGTTTCTTTCTTGTATAGATGCTTGGCCATAGAGTTTATAGAGTTTACAGGATCTTAGATTCTCCATCCTTGAAACTCTTGTTCTCTTGTTTTAGATTGACAAAATAACAAAGATTTTGTTTGTATTGCCAATTCAATACCAATTCAGAGACTTACTATGCATAATGTGAGCTGCTATGTGTATCACTGATCTCATGCTGACAACACTATGCCCTTTATCTGATTCTGCTTTTCATTCCATTGGGAATCTATGCCTTTTTTAATTTGTTTTATTGAGATTTGGCCCTCTTGCACACCACAACTGTTTCTTCCTAAGAAAAGTTAATTATCCTATTCATTGTGTAGGTATTGAGTTTTCTCCCAAGTTCTATAATATCTGATCATCTTGTATAGAAGCAGCTAGTCTCTATTAAGAGTCAAGACTAGCAAAAGAACTTTGTATTGCTTAAGGATGACAAACCCAATGGAACCAATTGAACCTCTAACTTTGTTCCTTATATTGAGTATTGTATAGCTTCAATTAAATAACCTGATATTTGCTCAACTACATTGTTGAATTAAAGAATAAATTTTCTGCAATCTTTAATCCAAAAGGAAAAACCTAAAATAATCAAAATCATGCCGTTTGGTTTTGGAGGAAGGATGTATGAGGTTTTGGAGGCCAGCCCCATCTTCAGAGATGCATAGTGACATCATTTATTGATGACAGTTTCGGTTCTAGTATTAGACAGGAAGGCCAATCTTGAATCTCGAGTTGATCAAACTCTTATTATATTTTTGGCTTCCATAGAGACCTGCTCCTGCGAATATCTCACTTTCTGTAAACACGTTTGAAATGGATAGAGTTTCAATTTCTCTCTTTTAGGTTTCCAGTTCATGCCTTACATTGGTCTGTGTAGCAATGGAATAAGGAATGTATCAATTAACCAATTGTTGCTCTTATCTACAAACACACAACTTTACTGGCACACTTATGAGAGTCAATGTTTCTCTACTTTATATTATTCCTTTGCACTCTTGATAAATTTACCTATTATTTCAATGCTGATTTTGATGCCTCACATTGAAATGCTAATATTTACATTTGTATTGGAGTGTCTAATATGAATTGTCTTATATTTGTTTACTGTTTTAGGTGCCTCTGAGGAGAATATACGAGATCTTTTCCGCAAGGCATATCGGACTGCTCCCTCAATAATTCTCATCGAAGAGATAGATGCCATTGCCTCTAAGAGGGACAACCAACAGAAGGGGATGGAGCGTCGGATAGTAATTCAGCTAATGGCTTGTATGGATCAGTTACAAAAATCAGAAACATCTGATGGGCAATCTGGTTATGTTATTGTTATTGGCACTACTAATAATCCTGATGTTCTAGACCCAGCATTGAGAAGATGTGGACGATTTGATCGTGAGATTGCTTTAGGTGTCCCCGATGAAAATGCAAGGCTTGAAATTTTGTCCATTCTCGTTCGTAATCTAAATCTTGAAAGCCAAGTCAAGCTCTCTGAAATAGCTCGATCCACACCAGGTTTTGTAGGGTCTGATCTGGCTTCATTAGTTAATCAAGCATGTAACATAGCAATGAACCGTACTGCAGACAGACAACAGTTTCAACTTAAAAGCAGAGATAATTGGTGGAAAGAACCTCTTGATGATGAAGAAATTGAGAGTGACAGGATTAGAATGTCAGACTTTGAGGTAACTTTGAAAATTATATAATTTTATCATGTTTTATCTGTTTCCTTAGTTTTTAGTCTTATTCTTTTTAAGCTCATAAGAAATTACCAACACTGGTTTACTTTATGTGTTGCTCTATTTATTAATAATTCATTTATTTTTGTAGCCGGTTGTCTTGAGCAATCCATATTAGCATATAACGGGTTTTTTTTTTAAAAAAAATCTACTTGATAGTCTATAGTTCTGAAAAGTCTCTTACATGTTTGTCACATGTAATTACAGATTATTTCTTTCGTCAGTGAGTGGTTTGTAGAAAAACACTAAATTGACAAGAATTAAATTGTTATTCAACTACATGTACGGATGTACCCTTAAGGGTTGGAGATATGAAAAGGTTGCCTTCTTTGAATATGGCCGAATTAAATAATCTTCACATTGATTACAAACTATCTATGAATATCCAGTTAAAATTAGGTTAGTCTCTGGTGCTTGCAGTTTAATTCAGCTGATCTGGAGATGTCTCTGCACTATCTCTGACTTGAACTGCGTAGAACAATTGTGTTTTGAGTAAATGTGGTCAAAAATGATGTTTTGTACCTATTGGACTGTGAGAAAGATACATAGACATGACCTTTTGTGAACATTGTATTTATGTAATCTTTAGTCATATTTTATACATTTATTTATATTGTAAAATGAAAAATCCATCTCATAAATGCTAGGAATAATCCGAATTTATTGAGATAATAATATTATTATTAAATTAACTATATAGTATGTATGAGTTTTAGACAAGGTTTTAAAATTCGCTAGGCACTAGTCGGGCGCCTAGTGCCTAGGCAGGGACTAGGCACCGCTAAGCGGATTCCACGATATCAACATAAATTACATAATAAACTACACTCTATAACTCCAACACAATAACATCAAATTTAAAATGAGATCAAAATTACACAATTAATAAAATATAACAAATTTATTCTACTTCTTTTTCTCCATAATTTTCAACAACTTGTTCTTCATCGGACACAAATTCAAGGTTACACTTCAGTTTTTTTTTAAATTGAGATTTAAATTTAAAATCCCAAGGCGCCTAAGGCTGCCTAATTCCTCCTAGACGCCCATGCCGCCTAGGCGCTGGCTAACTAGCATGTTTTCGTTACGGTTGGCTGGCGCCTAGGCCGATTTTTTAGAACACTGGTTTTAGATATTAAAGCTTTTAGAAACTTACCTACTAACCTTGTGATTTTCAAATTTATAGAAAATAATATGATTCTGTCTAAATTAACTGAATATATATAAGAATATAACATGTATTAGCTTTAGCTATTAAATCTTTCAGAAGCCTACCTAATCGTAGATCATAAAAAAATTAGCTTGCATATTATTTTATAGGATTATTGTCAACTTTGCTTATAGATAAGATTGCACAATCTCACATGATAGAATGTTGAATGTGTTCCTTGTTTCTAGATCTATGAGAGGATGTCATTGTAGTGAAAAATTCTCTATGCACACCTTAATTATTTATATAAGTTTCTAAAATATAATATATTTCATTTTCATGGATGAAAAACTAGCATGCCAACAACCTTTTTATTGTACTTACACACCATCAACATGTCATCAATGGATGCTTGTTTGCTTGCCTGCGAGAGAAGAAATGTTATTAGGTCAAGTTTGTGTGGATCACCGGTTGTCTCCCATTTAGGTTGTTGAAGAACCATATGCCCATCTAGGGATGGTCCTTAATTAAAACACAATGCAACAACTTTGGAACTAAGATTTAGTAATCGTGTACAGGTATAACAATGAGTATTCAGAAAAAAAATAAAATTAGCAAAATAAGGACCCACCATCTATTATTTAACATTATTGGAATTCAATACAAAACCAAGTATTATGCTAGAGATAATCTGATCTTGTTGTACTTTATGCTTTTTGAAAAAGTTTTTGTTCAACGGGAGTATCATTGCGTAATGATGATGATATTTAAATAGTTGATTGATGTGTAATGCTCTGGTCCTTTTATGTTTCTATTTAGTCAAATTATTTGATTTATTTTTCTGGTAACTAAATAATTGCATTTTTCAGTATGAGATTAGTAAATTTACTCTTAGCTTTGTGCAAAAAAAAAATCTGATCTTTGCAGTGTTGCAGTACATTCAAACTCATTCTTTGCAATGTTGACCTTTGAAACGTCTTTTGCAGGAAGCATTGAAGTTGGTTCAACCTTCTTCCATGAGAGAAGGATTTTCCACAATACCCAATGTTACATGGGACGATGTTGGTGGCCTTACTTCACTAAAAAACAAATTTGAGGATTTTATAATTAAACGTATAAAACACCCTGAGGTTTATGAGGTAAACTTTTTTCCCCCACTCTTGTAGTAATCTCTTATTGTATTATGTTTTTTATATTCATGATTTTCTCATTTACTTTCAGGAATTTGGAGTCAATTTGGAGGATGGAATTTTATTGTATGGGCCTCCGGGTTGTGGTAAAACATTAATTGCCAAGGCTGTAGCAAATGCAGCAGGAGCCAATTTTATTCACATACAGGTTTCCTCAGTCATACTTTTTAGTAAATGCCCCTTTATTTAGATGTTTTTATATTAGAGTTTGGTTCCTTTTATTCCTTGATGCTAGGGTCCTCAATTGCTTAACAAATATGTTGGTGAAAGTGAGCTGGCAATAAGGAATTTATTTCGTCGTGCTCGGATGTGTTCTCCATGTATAGTTTTCTTTGATGAGGTAAATGAGAACAAATTGTTTATTTAAAAAAAATATAAACTTCTCACAATTATGTGATCTGGATGTTGTGGTGTTTTCTTCAATTGATCTCTTTTTATCAAACTTTTACTGTATTATTTCTATAAAGCTTGTGTGTGGGACCTTAGAAAATCTAGTCCATGTTTTTCTTCACTTTCTGCCCTACCAAGAACATTTGTAGTTACTAGTTGTGTAGTCCTAGTAATAAAGCCCAGGTTATTGCAATCCAACCAGAGTATTGTTTGAAATGGATTTTAGTCCTTTACTCTTCATTTATTAGGTAACATAATTTACTTAATTTGCAAAACATTATCTTGGTGTAGTATTTTACTTCTTGTAGTTTTCATAAAATTTTGATGCAATAAGAAAACTTCTCTTGAATCCAATCATTACCTTATTCCTTATGGAGAAAACACTTTTATTCCATCTAAACAAAATAACCTTTTCACTAGCTCTCAATTGCTAGCCATTTTGTCTTGCCATTTGAATCCTAAGTTCAAACAAATCATCTTGCTGACCCTAGATCATTATTCAAGTGTCCAAATCTTTGTGCTGTAAGTCTGTCTCCATTAGCAAATTTTCAGGCAGATTTTTTACTTGCTATCACATTATTTCTAGAATTATGATGTATTTACACTAAAGCGGTTTGTCCAATAGGTGGATGCTTTGGCATGTAAGCGTGGGGGAGAGGGTGCATGGGTTGTTGAACGACAATTAATCCAGGTTTGAGTGCTAAATCCCTTTTAGTAGTTAAAATATTAACTTGTTAATAATTTTTATTTTCTTCTCTCTCTCAATTACCCTGCCAATCATGCAGCTACTTGTTGAGCTAGATGGTGCTGAAGAACGAAAAGGTGTATTTGTCATTGCAGCAACAAACAGGTTTACTTGTTCTATCTTTTCTGCATTTATAAATTTTTGATAGAGATCTATGTAATAAGACGACAAGTTTTTCAGACCTGATGTTGTGGATCCTGCTCTACTAAGACCAGGAAGGTTGGGCAATGTCATATATGTTCCATTGCCCAATTTCGATGAACGATTACTCATACTGAAGGCACTTGCTCGTAAGAAGTCTATTTTAGAAGATGTAGATTTGGTTGCTCTTGCAGAGCAATGTATAAATTTCAATGGTGCTGATCTAGCTTCTTTGGTATTTTTCACCTTTCCCACTTGGTTTTGTCTTTTTGCTTTTATGATGCTGCCATTGTTTGCTGGATGCACTTGCAATTTTGAAGGAAAAGCTGATTACTTCTTAACAAAGCCATATATTACTAACTTATCCTATTAAGTTTTTATGCTTAGTCTTGTTCTGTACTTAATCACTGTATTTTTCTGGGGAATGTGTAGGCTGGTTCATTTCGATGATTAGGACCGCTAGTACATGCACCAATGCACAAATTTTAATCCTCACATAATTTTAATCTCTTCTCTTTGCATTTGACTTGTTGATAAATTGTTTGTGTTAATACCAAACGGTGCTACTCTTCAGTGTTGAATAAGTGAATTAATTAAGTTATTATCTTTAACTTGCTTGCATATTATTAAGAGTACTTTTTTTGCAAGTTTGAATGGATAGAATGTATACGGGAAATAGAATGAACATGGATTTATGGAATACTTGTTTTCTTTCTCATGAATTTTTCAGAATTTTCATGAACATAAGTGTAGGATATGTAGAGTGCCACTCTGCTGCACCACCGTAGTCATGCTGCGGCTATTCTACCACCATTCATTTTTCTTATTCTTTTTCTATGCCCATATTAATACTCAAATTGTTGTCTTGAGTTTGCACCACCCTTATCAGAGTCAGTTTTATTTTTGTCTAAACTGCAAAAAATCACTCTTTACGAGAGACCACATGCTTCCAGTTTCTAATTCTAATCAATATTTGTTGCTATTATAATTTCTTAAACATTGAATTTAGTTCCAACACTTACAATCCTAATGAACATTCTGCTACAAAATAGCCCCATTCAAATATTTCCAGAAATGTTACTAAAATGAAGGTTCCATTCTGAGTTTCATGGCTGGCAATATGTGGATTTGTTATGGATATACCCTCATCTCTTTAAATAGTAACTCGCTAGAATTTAGATTTGTTTACCCTATAAGTTAGAAATTGTCAAAGATTTTAGCAAGTTTTTTTTTTCTTTCAAATGCATCTCGGAAATGTTTACTAAAAAAATTTATGAAGGTAGCCTCATATATCATAAAACAATGTTAGTAGCTTTATTCCTTCAACATCTTTTTACAGTAGGAACTTGTTCAATTACACATTTACACTTCAACCTTATTTATATTCTTATTAACCAGATGAATCGAGCTGCCATGGCTGCTACTAGAGAGAAGCTGGATTGCATATACCGGGGTATTAATATTACAGAACCCGCCATCATCAAGACGTCACACTTTGAGTACGATCTACAGACAATCAAGCCATCTGTCTCTATGCAGGTAACTATAGAATTTTGCCATTAAGTAATCCAAATAATTTCCTTTTCAAGTTTGGTGGAAGTCCAACACTTTGGACTACTTATTCTCAAGTTTATAGGCATGTAGCAAGCTCTCGGTATGATGCTTGCCCATTGCAAGGCCTCAGCTATTATTCTGATTTCATTTTATTGTTGCTACTTTTTGTATATCTTCAACAACATTATTTCATTGTCAACATGCAACTAGCAGTATTGAATTTTTTTTTTTTCTAGACTTGCAATTGAGATTTAGGTACTGAAAACTCGTGTGAATTCTCATTCTTACATTAGTTTCATGAACATGCTTGTTTTTGCCTTGAAATGTTTAATGAATATATGTTTTCTGAAAACCACATGTTGAATTCATTACGTATGGAAACTTTTTTGATATACTAATTAACATCTATTAAGCTGTAAATGTATAGATCAGTAGTTTCTATTACATGTGTTAAGCTGCAAATGCATACTAATTAAGTAGAGTGCAACTGGCCTTTCGTAGCAGCACAAAACTTTTAGAATGAGTGGCCAATCAATCAACCTTTTCAAGCAGTCCATGGTTAAATTGTGGGATAATAATATTATCTCATCACCATGCAAGTGAGTCATACAAGCCGTTAAACTATGTTTGCATGTCGAGCAACTTGAAGCCCGTAGCTTCTATTTTTGTGTCCTCCATTCATTTTAGCCACACAGGTCTTCAAACATTGTTGCTATTTATTTTCCTCTTGCATCACTATGCCTAGTTTGATGTTTCCACATGACTAAGTTTATACTTTTTGATGGATCAGGAAAGGATATTTTACGAGCAGTTATCGGCAAACTTCAAAGTTAGCTGATGACCTCTATCCATCAATTCGTAAATTGAGAGGTATAGCTTCTTCACTATAAAGATGAAAAAGAATATTTATATGGAACTTGGAGTGATATACTGATGTTGCATATCGGCAATCTATGTTTTGATTACGATCAAATGGATAATTATTAGTTTAAATAGGGAAAATTATTCTTTTTTTTCTGGGAATTTTGTAGGGGAAAGCTCTAGTCACATTTATCATCAGTTCTTATGAATTTTAAGAATAAGTAGGCATTGCTTCATGAAATGATTGTTTTTGTTTGATTTGTAAAAATATTATTATTGCTTATCATCGTTACCAACAAAGAAAATTATTGAAGCCTTAATTTAAAAAATTAATATAAAATTAAAAATTACTGAAACCCTAAAAAAAAAGAAACTTAATGATGTTAAAACCTTTATTATGACTTATCAATAGATAGAGATAACACTACGGTCCTTAAAAATTAATTTTAAAATGTTTTTTATTTCAAATTTATCACCAACTATTTGTGTTTTAATATACCACTTATTTCTACGGGTGTAAGAATTAAAAGATCAAATTTTAAATTCTAAATAGGATGAATGTCTGACAAGTTGACTTCTAAATTCTAAGTATGCAAATATAATAGAAGATTTCAATGATTTTTTTATTAATATAATTACACCTTAAAAATGTTTTTATAATTTCCTATATTATATTATAGGCAAAATGTAAAGTATTTTGTGTGTAGTCTTTTTGTTCATATATTGGCATCACCTATATTCCTGTTCTTTATTTTTGACACTCAAATAATATAAAATTAAATATATTTTTTACTATTTAATAAAATACATTACAAGAGGCTCCATTATCCAAAAGTTAAAAATTATATTCAAGTACTATGATTACCATTAATGAAGTATAATAATGCTCATATATGAAAATGTATATAGAACTTTAGACAGTACTAACATTTTGCACATAGTATTATTACATATTAATATTAACATCCGTAAGACTTGTTCATAATTTAACATAAACTTTTACTCGAAAATCATATCAAATCATATTTTTCTAAAAAAATAAAAATATAAATAAAATAATACCTCTTGTAATATAATTTATCAAAAGGAAAAAAAAAATCCTAAAGCAAAATTACTTGTGCATGCTAGTAGGAACTACCAATGTGTATCAATGCTCCACGAGCATGATTACCCTAGTGGTCGACTATAATTTTTTAATTTACTTCCTCCTTATGAAATTGTTGGATAACAAATTTCACCTTTTACTATCATTATTACCCTAAGTTTAAAGTGAAATTTTTTTTTTTTCAAAGTTAGCCCAAAGCATTCAATCTTTCAAATTGATTAATCTTGAGATGATTGATCCGTTCCTATAAAAAAATTTTCATCGATCATTAGGGTAAATTTGAAAAAAAGTAAATCCGTTACTTTAACGGCTCCCCTAGTGCCGGCCCCACGGATATGGAGGGAGGTTCATGCAAGTACACAGACGGAAGGTGCATAGTGGGGTAAACTCCAGATCATCAGCTCCTGGGAATCGACCCCTAGTCATTACACCAGAGATGTCATGCATCCACCGTCTGTGCTAAGGGGCCATTAGGATAAATTTGAAGTGTTCACAGTGGGTGGCCTATCAACCCAACATCCCATATTTATTATTCTTTTGAAAAAAAACTTTACAATGTGCCATAGTTAAAAATTAAACCAGTATCTTGCCACTGTACCATAACTTAAGCGCGTAAAAGTAAACACATTAGTGATGCAAATTGATGTTCTGAATACCAACTCTACTACATCCGTGACAAAAGTGAAAAGCTAAACGATACCTCTAAGATGTAGAACTTTATTTTAATCAACATATAGTTCGACACTTTCAAAGTAAAATAAATAAATAAATAATATATCATAAATATATTTATTAGAAAGTAACTATACCCATTAAAAATGAAGGTCATAATAAATTTCTACCATACATATTCATTTTCAAGTTTACCCATTTTCATTTCATGATACCTTAAAATCAAAAGGTCCATCTCAAATTTTATGAATTCTACAAGCGATAAATTGATCGACAATTATAAATCTTGTTGCCTTACTGACAATAATACAGTTATAAAGATACTATGTAATTAAAATGATGAAATTTAAAGAAAAAACTCCCAAGAAAATTTTGCAGAGGCAAAATGAAGTTCAAACTCACCATATATCGCGCTCATGACTAATAAATCAAATCTAGATGAACAACTTGCAGATTTTTATAAGGAAAATCCATAAAATTAAACATAAAATTTAGATGTTCAACAAGGTTTTACCAACCTACTCACTACCTACTTTATTTTCAAACTAAATAAGTGACATTGACATGAATGCAACTTATCAATTAAAAAAAAAACATTTCAATCCAAAGCGTCCCAACTTAGCTTCTTCATGCCTTTTTAGCTTTGACTGGTGGACGGTGAGGGAAGATGACCCTGAAGAACCAACCTGCAAAAATGGCACCAATAAAAGGGCAGATCCAGTAGACGTAGAATTGTTCCCACGTATTATGGCGATTGTTCAAATAAGCCCAGCCAAATGCCTGTAAATTGAATTCAATGAGTATCTTTTCATATAATAGAAGACACGGTGAAGGATTCGAAGTTGATAATTGTTGGAATGGAGTGGAATTAACGGTGATAACCAAATTATATACCCACTGGCCACTGTAATGAGATGCAAATATTTAGTACCAAACCTAAGAGTGCGAATTGCTAAAGGGTTAAAAGAAATGGGCTCATGTTCACAGCAACAACAGAATGAAAACTTGTAGGATAGGAAGCTTACGAAACTAAAATCGCCCACAGAGTATATTATCTGGCACAGCAGCTCATCGTAAAAGAGAATTGCATGTAAGATGACAACCCACCGCAGCAGCTGTGCTAACAAGATCCTTGTCTCCACTAAGTTGATATTGCCGATGGCTTAATTATTATCTATCAGTATGAGATTTCGCGTATATAAAGAACAAGTACTAAAAGTTCTTTTTCCATGTACTTTGGGCATCCTAGTTCGCTATTATGATGAACAAGGATATAACTCCAAACATCAATGTTTTCATGGCCAACCCGCACTTGAGTTGCAGGTTTAATAGTGAGATATACTGAAGAACTAGAGAAGTTAGCAAATAATGTAAATTTAATACAAGAGAGCATGGAAACAATCGATGATGTCTCTACACTGTTATTAACTAACAATGAAATTAATATAATAGAGTGTTAGGGGAGGTATTATTCAACCACTTAAGGCTCACATGTAACACTCACCTTCAATCTTATAAATCCAACAAAGGTTGCTCGAACAAGGAATCTAGATTCATTACTAAGAGTTAAAAAGAAAGGACAAAGTTGAATACAAAATTCTAAAATTTTCATATTGACCTCCCATGGCAATCTCAAACAATTCTAACCATAGTGAAGCTGAAATATTTTACATTGCTGAAAAGAGAAATAAAGTTACAAATACATGCTATTAGAACTCCAAGCATCTAACCAATCTTTGTAATTTGTCAATTCCATTCTGAACCAAACACGTTATTAGCTTTGGCTATGGTGCCACTGTTTGGCCTCAGCCTTGTGGTTAATGAAATGATATAATTTTACACCCATGTTATCAGTAACAAGGAATAAGTAGAACTGCAAATCGATTGCCTAACAGCCCCTTTTACAAAAAACATAATTAGACAAATTACACATGTTGTAAGCCTCAATCTAGCGGTATGTAAGAAACATGCTTTAATAACAATGATTCTAAACAAAGGATGCCCACTCACTTGTTTTTACTTGTCTAAATGATCAAAGACCAAACTTTATCAAAGAGGCTGCTTGAGGAAAGATAGCCTTCCCTTGCCTTGTGTTGTCTAGAAAATCGGGTTCGTAAATGCACAATGTAGATCTTAGTTTGGCGATACAATTCCAAACACAGGAGGAGTATAACGTGGAAGTGAACAGACAAAATAAACGTAAAAGATATAGCAAAGATGGAAATAAGCAACTTGAGCTTACATTTGCAGGATTCATAGCTGGCCCGGTGTAACCGGCGCCCGCAACAACCATGGTAACAGTGCATACAGCAATCAACCACGTTTTCACGATCGGGCTCCGAGGTCCCTTGACGATGATCCATAGCACGGCCAAGGTGATGACAAAGGTCAGGATACCTTCGGCGATGGCCCCCGTGTGCAAATCAACCATCAAGGAAGGCCCTCTCAGCTTGTGCTTGTACGCCTGTGGCATCACCTCCGAGATGGTCAAGACACCACCGACCGCCCCGGCCGCCTGGGAGGTGCCACAGAATTCATCAAACCGCTCGATTTTCCCTGCACCGAGCGGGAGCGGGAGCGAGATAGAACATTACCTGGGCGGGGAAACGGAGCGCCAAGGAGACGAGGTTGTCGTTACCCAATCCCGCTGCATAGAAAGCGGCGGTGGCGGTGGGGTTGAAGCTGCCGCCGCCTATGGCGTTGGATATGATGCCGAAGATGAAGACGAGGATGAAGACGATGTTGGTGGTCACGAGCAAAGAGAGGGCGGCTCCCTGGATCTGGAGCGCAGCCGTGATGATGGAAGTGGTGACGCCGACCGTGGAGACGCAGAAGATCCAGAGGAAGGTGACGATGGCGTCCAACACGGCTGCCTTAATCGCACCCATCGCCTCCGCTCCTTCACCTGCAACGACGCCGAGATCGAAACCCTAGAAAAGGATGCCTCGATGGTTGCTCTTCCTCTGCCTCAAATGTCACTACCAGCGAAGTGAGAGAGAAGGGTCTTAAATTAAATAAATCGAACGTGACTTGTGTACGCTCGTTCGATATATAAAATTAAACGAATAATTTTGATCATATATATGTTTAGTTCATGAATGCTCATGAACGAATTCGTGAACATATTCGTAAATTTATTAACAATATTTAGGAAGAATATTAATGAATTTATTAATAATTTTTTTATTAATTTATTAAATAAATAACTTTATATTATTAAATTTATTTAAAATATAAAATTTTAAATAATCAAACTTAAATTGAAAATTAGATAATATCTAAAAGTAAAATTAAACTAAACTAATAATTTAATTTATTTTAAGTTATTAATTTTAAAATCTAAATGCTGTGTACAATATATATATTTTTTTCTCTTATTTATTTAATAGGTAGACGGATTGTTATACGGATTTAACAATCAGTCAACATCATTATTTTTAATATGTTTTCACCTAGCTAACAAATCAGATGGAAACGTGCTCGCACCTCGTGCGAGTTGCGACTGCGAGGTCGCCTCGTGCTGCCATGGGCGATGATGACTAAGCGCGCGAGGCAGCCTCGCACGGGCCGCAGCCGCGGGGTACAGCCACAGACACCGAGACACGGGCCACACGACCACGAGCGACGACTAATCCTTTTTTTTTTTTTTTTTTTTTATTCCATCTTCTGTTTTCATTTTCTCTTTTCTTTCTCTCGTATTTATTTATTTCTTTCCTCTATCATTTCTCATGTCTTTTTCGAAGGATTTTTTTTATCATGAAGTTTCTTACTTTTCCGTTCACGTCGTCAAATGTATTCAGAAGGCATTATGGTCCACAATACGACAGCCTAATAGGCCACCATCGCTACTTGTTCGAGCATAACAAGTATCCGATCGAGA
>JBAMIE010099514.1:0-16702 GCA_037177295.1 Kaempferia parviflora | reverse complement strand
ACGGATTTTGACAAATTATCCTAAATAATTATTCTACTATTATTATTTTTTATTTAATGCGCTAAAAATATAATATTAACTAAGTGATCAAAAATATTTAAAAAATGTGTTCGCAGGGGAAAACATTCGGTGCAAAATTTTCCCCAATGAAACAAACAGAAGAAATAATAAACAGAAGATAATTTTCCACAATGAAAATTTTTCCATAATTTTTATTTCCTATTGATGTTTTGATCTTTTATATCAAAATTTATGTTGTCCATTGACTGTTTTATTTTGATATTTTGAGAAAAAAGGAGTTATTCAAATACTTTTTAAAAGTGCTTTCAAATCAGAAAAACAAAATGTCACTGGTCAAAACATCAACAGGTACATGTGCTTTCCTTCCTGAAGAATGAAGATCCACTACAATCCCTAAATTTATTTATGAACAAATGTGATTCCACTTAAAGCAAGTTCAGCCCAAGAACTCCCCGTTTCAAATAATGATTCAATTGCTCCCTAATTAAGCCCTACAAATGTAAAGAAAACAAATCCTAGAAGCTAATTCTCAAATGCCTCTACTATTTAAGGTCTTGCACTAGTTGCATATTTCTTAGAATTATGCCTGGCATCCTTTCCATGAATCACTGGATATTACTCGCTAGAAAATCTTGGCATCACCGTTTCAATTGGAATAAATGTACAATCCAAACTATAAACATGAAAAATCCATGAGTAGATATGTCGATTAAATATTGAAGGTAAATGGAAGTAGAAATACTCACAATCAATTTAATTGTGGGGGAGGGAAGACCGTAGGTTTACTGATTCTGATGCGCAACTAAAATCTCTGAGGTTTGTGTACAATTTGTGAGCCAGCCACAGGAAGAGATAACTGCTCTGCGACGGGCGAAGGATTTATTGGATGATCACTCCCAGAATTGTTTACCAGTTGCTTATTTGTGACTTTCGAACCACCTACATCTCCTCCCGATAGATGTGTTTCTGCTGACTCTCGTATCTGATGAAATTTTGCGAGTTTTTTAGTGCCTGGTGCATTTTCATGTCACCGCTAGAAATAAATGAAAAACGACAACAATAATTACCATGATCCGTCGCCTCTTGTGGATATCCAAAGATAACTACAATTCAAAAGAAATAATATCAGACACCCGAAATCATCAAAGTGAGCTGAAGAAGATTAAACAATCAAATGTCAGCAAATATATCACCATGAACTATGTTCCTGCAAGACGTTAGTAGGTTTACAGAAATGAATGGATATAAGAAACTTACAAACTGGAACTGCAAGTATAAATAAAAAATTAAATAAAAAAAAGGCATCAAGCATAAGTGAAAGGAAATTGTATTGGTCTTCGAAGTAGATTTTATGATGATTCTCTATATCCAACTGAACATAATTTTTCATCATAATTAGAAAACAATATCAACGACTCAACAATAGCCATTCTCTCTGAATCCGATATCACACACCAACCGATAAAAAGGTTAAGCTCTAGCCACTAACAGTAACAATAGCTTTCAAGCATTACCAAACCACTAACAGGATCTTGTGATTTAGGACCATGTAGCATTCGCATCAGCCAACACTGTCAAAGTAATATGTTCAAATCAAAGCACTACGAACAGCAGGACAACCTACCAGCTACATAACTTGCAGAAACTATGACTTCATATATATATATATATATGAAGTATATGGCTAACTATGACTTAAGTATATGGCTAGATGACCAACCAAGTGGCCCATTTATAAACCACTACTAATGCCCATAAATTCCTGCACCTCGTGTGACTCACCCCCGCATCCACTTGCCTCCTCAGTCACCATGATTTACCTCTTCATATTGGTCCTAGGAGGGCTAGCGGGCGCCTTTTTGCCACTTATAAACCACTATTAATGAGGAAAGGAAAGTTGTACTAAACTAAACTAAAAATAGGATTGTAGGGCTATACAGTTTTAGACCTGTAAAACAAATCAAATTGATATATTATTGAAATAATTTGAATTGTTTCAAAGATCCAAATTGATTATTATGAAATGATTTGAATTGTTTCAAAGATCCAAATTGATTATTATGAAATGATTTGAATTGTTTCAAAGATCCAAAGGGCATTTTGTCATAATGGGCTATGGGCATAATTTACCATTCCATCTACTGCCGCAGGAACCTCATGGTACAAGTGATACCAAAGGTCGTCGCTCATGAGGCTTTCCTGAGCAACACTGTTTAAAAATAAAAAATAAAATAAAATAATATATATATATATATATATAGGATTCCACAATCTAGGATTTCACTGGAGGATCCCATGAGATTTACATGAGGACCCCACAGTGGTTCTACGAGAACCTAGCAAGGTTTCGCAAGGCCTCTAAGCTTCCCGAGCTGGGGGTCATCGACGTCATCAACACGGCATTCCTGCAAGTTACGGTTTCCATTGGAGGCTTTGTCAAGACTTTCAAGAACTGAAGATTATCAGCGAGATCTTCTGTGAGGATCTCCTCTTCTTCCCTCAATTCATCCTACCAGTTGGAACCATTCAACACCATCTCAGTGCACCATCAGCACCGCCAACACATCTCATCTGACTGGGAACTGAAAGTCTGAAACCCCAGTATGAAACGAGATTCCGAGCCTTGGTTCTACCATATTTTATCTTTAGAGGAAAATAATAAGATAAATTCTAAGTACTCTGATTCATTGTTCACATTATAATCTACTAGCGTACCAAAGTGTTCCAAGGAAGCATTACATTGACTTACATCTGCTTTCGGTTCAGATTAACCCAAGTTACATAGAATCTCTACCACCTTACCGGAACAATCAAATATGGAAGGAACTTCATACACCTTAAAGTCAAGGGGGTAAAAAAATACATCCTAAGAGAACTGATTTACAGTATATGAACATAAACAGTAGTGTATGAAAGTTTAAAAGTGAATATCAGTTCAAACATTCCTCGGATAGGTACATGAAATAGCCTTTTGACAACTTCGAAGTCTGTTTGATAAAAATATTAGTCTTCTGATATTGGAATTTCATTTTACTCATTGGATTTTATTAAATAAAGTAAAGACAGAAACTTACAAAGTATATTCACTATTTATTGACTAATTGACTTATCACAGATCAAATACCCGAAAATGGATGATTAAGAACAACACTTACTGATGTTTTTGGGTATTTCCTTTCCTCCCTTGAATAACCTGGAACACTCAAGTTCCAATTTTTTTCTGCAAAAGATCTACCATAAGTCATGTCAAACAAATAAAAGCCAACATTATTGCAATGCAATTCAAATCATGAATGAGGACAGAAGATGCATCTTCACCTTCCCTTTGATTGAATATTAGATCTTATAAATATCCAAGATTGATATTCTTTTCATTGATTATTTCACAGGTCATACTTGCTAAGCCCAGAAAATGAAAAAGAGCATTTTAATGACATAGGTATATTTTGCAAATAAGTGTCAAAAGGAGCAGTCAGTGGGATATAGAAATTGCAAGTTGGGATTTCTGTAAAATTCATTGTGTAATATGAAAAGAATTTTATCTTTGGAGGCCTTGCTAAGTCGCAAACCTAGGTGAAGTAGTACATCCTTAGTGTCCAAGGTGGAAGATTTGCGATGTTTCGCCAGACTGCAAGCAAATGTAGTAACCTGCATTTCAGTAGTCATTGCATCAATGTGATTGAAGACAAGAACATCACTTGATGACTGACAAAACATTTAATACATATTTACAGGAAAAAATAAAGTATAACCTTCTAGATACTGAACCACAGAGCTGACAGTCAGTATCAAAATTCAACAAGCATGCAAAATAATCAAGAAAGGGAAACAATGGTGTATGCTAATGACTAATGAGTAGTTTTTTGAGTAATTTATGAATGTGCAACTGATTCAGCTACATAAAGCTTCAATATTTGTACAGCATAAGCTTTTCCTAGTGATTAAAAATAGAATAAAACAAGAAATGTCTTCTATGACATAGAAAGACAAACTTCAATATGTATACAAGAGGATATCTTGATGGATACTTTCATCTGTCATTAGAACCATACCTCCATATTCCAGTCACCAAAACATTTTAGCATTAGATACTTGGTATAACATGTCTGTCACCTACAGCTAACCACAAATATTTGATGATAAGTCATTGATTAGCGATTACTAGTACACATCACATGATATATACAATATTCTTTATAGTATTCACATACCAAATTTTTCAGGATACAAATAACATATAAACCTTATAGGGGTGTTTAGAATGCCTAGAAGGTGACAGTAAATTTCTTTGAACAGAAATATTTGTAGAAATTGGGTCCTCTTGTCGTCTCCTGATTTAACTTCCGCGCATAAACTAAGCCTTGTCTCAAATTCTTCAAAAATTACACAACTAATACTCAAAACTTATTACATTTTGCATTATATTCTCGTACAACTCCGCCCAGTCATGGCCGGTCTCAAGCCCGGATAAACTCCACCCAGCCATGGCCGATCTCAAGCCCGGATAAAAGATGAGGATTGCGTTAAGTTGTCAGCTAGCATGAAACTATGACAAATGTTAATGGATCCATTAAACTATTGTGCTAATACTAAGTTGTTCTCTAGAAGGAACTCGTTGCAGGGTCTGACTGTAACGATTCAGCAAGGACCGCTACATCTCCAAAACTCGGATGTAGTGCTAGATATGCAAGAGTCCGCATTGCAAGATCCAACTGTAACGTATCGACAATGACCACTACATCTCCATGAGAACTTGAGTGTAGTATTAAATAGGCAAGAGTTCTCACACCATAGGTTGGATAAGAAAAAATCTTATAGAAAAATTAATAGTCTAAGATTTGGAACATGGAACATAGGAACTCTCACTAGTAAATCAATAGAGGTAGTAGATGTAATGATTAAGAGAAGAATTAGTTTTTTGTGTTTATAAGAGACAAAATGGGTATGCGAGAAGACAGATGATAGAGACCTCGGATTTTAAGTTATGGTACACAAGAAAGAGTAAAACAAGAAATTGAATAGTATTGTTGTAGATAGTTCGTTAAAAGATGAAGTTGTAATAGTTAGAAAAGTGGATATAATTATAGTCCTTAAGATAATAGTGATGAAAGAAACCGTGAACATAATTAGCATATATACACCGCAAGTAGAATTAGATAAAGCTACCAAATCAAGGTTTTGGGACGATCTAGATGAAGTATTATAAAATATTCTATCAAATGAAATGATTTTAATAAGAGGTGATCTAAATGGGCACGTCAGAGTAAAAATGAGAAATATGAGAGGATACATGGGAGTTATGGATTTGGAACGAGAAATGAAATAAGGAAAACTATATTGGATTTTACGATCGCATATGACCTTATATTATCTAATACGTTTTTTAAGAAAAGAGAAGACACTTGGTCACATTCAAAAGTAGAAATAATAAATCACAAATTGACTTTATTAATTAGGAAGACGGATAGAAAGATTTGTAAAGATTTCAAGGTCATCGGTGAGAAAGCTTAACTGCCCAATATTAGTAATGTTGAATATAGCATAGTATCAATAGAAAGAAAATATATACAAACTCCTAGAATTAAGTGGTGGAAGTTAAAAGATGGGAAGCAAAATATATTTAAGGAGAAGGTAAAAGTACAAACATTAGATGAAATATATGACTCTAATACATGAGATAAGATAGTATCAAAGTCGAAAATAGTAGCTAAGAGTGTACTCGGTGAGTCAAAGGGACATGTACCACCAAGTAAGAAATCTTGGTGGTGGAATGAGAAAGTACAAAAAAAACGAAAGAAAAACGAACTGCTTATAAGTAATTATATATTTATAAAAACAAAAAAAAACTTTAAAAAAAATATACAATACCTAAGAAACTAGTGGATGAAGTAAAGAATGAACTTTTGAACGATTATATCAAAAATTGGATACAAAAGAAGTGGAAAGAAACATTTATAGAATAACTAAAGTGAGAGAAAGGAAGACAAGAGATTTTATCCAAATAAAATGTATTAAAGATGATAGAGCACTAGTAAACGATGGAGAAATAAAAGAGTGTTGAATTTGTATTTTCATCAACTTTTTAATGAAAGTTTAGGTGACCAACGTAACTTAGATAATTTAGACAATTTAAGTATGTCAAATAAGTATAGAAATATAAATTTTTATCATAGAATTCAACTTTAGAAATAGAACAAGCTTTAAATGGAATACACAATGAAAAATTGTTCCAGATGATATTCCGATAGAAGTATAAAAGTGCCTAGGGAAACAAGGTGTTGAATAGCTTACAAAATTACTTAACATGATATTGAAAACAAAAAAATGCCTAGCCAATAAAGGGTAAGTACTTTAGTTCCCTTATATAAGAACAAAGGAGACGTACAAAATTTACAAACTATAGAGATATTAAACTAATAATTCATACTATGAAACTTTGGGAAAGAGTAATAGAAAAACAAAATTAAGAAAGGAGACCACGATAACAAAATTAATTTTGGTTCATGCCTAGAAGGTGAACAATAGAAGTTATACATCTTTTTAGACAACTAATTGAAAAATATCATAGTAAAATCAAGATCTACACATGGTATTCATTGACTTAAAAAAAACTTATGATAGTGTCTCAAGAGAAATTATATGGATATGTCTAGAAAATAGAGGTGTTAGCGTAACATATATTAAACTAATTAGGGATATGTATAAGGATATAACGACTAGAGAAAAAACTTCATGTGGAGTAAGTAAAACATTTCCAATAAAGATATGTTACATCAAGGATCAGCTCTAAGTCCCTATCTTTTTACACTAATTAAGAACGAACTCACTGCACACAGATTCAAGACACAATACCGTGGTGCATGTTATTTGCAAATGATATTATTTTCGTAGATGAAACACGAAGGAGTAAATGCTAAACTAGAATCTTGACGGAAAACACTAGAAGGGAAAGGTTTCAGGCTTAGTAGAATAAAGACAGAATATATAGAATTTAAGTTTAGCAATATTAAATGTAATGAGACAATTGTTAAAATAGGAGATTGACGAGTTGCCTGGAACTGAGAGCTTTAAATATTTAAGATCATTTTTGTAACACGGTGGAGGAATTGAAACAGATGTCTTAACACAAAATATAAGCAGATGTTTGAAATGTATGAGTGTGAGGTGTTTATGTGATCATAAAGTACCTCTAAAACTTAGAGAAAAGTTCTACAAAATCACAGTTAGACCTGCTATGTTATATGGAGTTAAATGTTGGGTTATGACTCGATCACATTAGCAGCAAAAGATGAGAGTGACAGAGATGAAGATGTTAAGATGGACGTGTGGACATACGAGTATGGACAGAATAAGAAATGAAAGTATTATAGAGAAAGTCGAAATTGCATCTATTGAGGAAAAACTCTTATAGACACGTTTAACATGATACTGGCACATGCTTAGACACCAATAAATGCTCCAGGCTACGTAAAACTATGACAAACACGCACATCAAACAAGAAAGGCAAAATAAACTTAGTTAGCAACAATAAAACATTATAAAATTTATTTAAGTATAGATGATGATATAGTAGGGGATAGAGCTCAATGACATAAAAGGATCCATATAACCCACCTAATGAGATAAGGCTTGGTTGTTGTAGTATGATATTCCCGTACACCATCATGTACAAAGAAACTTTCACTAGAATCGCTTAAATTCTTGATCCATATGATATTGGCCAACATAGAGCAACCAACCCTTGGTTTAAAATACAAAAACATTTGAAGAGGTTGATTTTTTTAATGCCAAATTTTCAATGCATTTCTTACTAAATACAGAAAAACCTCGGGTTTGATGATGTAAACATTGTGTATAACAAAAGCTTCTTTAGCAAAATTAGCCAGATATAACATTGTAAATGTAGAAAAATACCTTAAAACTGAGTTAAATGATAAATTTTGCCCAAAGAAGACACCTAGTGAATAGTAAAGTGATTCCACTATTAAATATGCATGAGAGATAAAATGAAATTGTGTTGAGTCCGAACCACACATGTTTTAGTTTACAAAAAATCACACATGTTTTAGTTTACAAAAAATCACACACACACATCCATTAGCTCATCAAATAAAAACATCTAAACCAATCTCACCTTTTAGCCTAGACAAGTTAAAGTATAAGAATGAAGTTACACCCTATACAGAATTCATCACATCACCATGCTACCATCTAGTGTTGAGAAAACAAGAACCTTGCATGTTACCTACCGAGTCAATGAAGTCATCAGCTATTTGCAAGAGGAGGTCCTCAACTTCAGGATCCAGTTTACCATGAGGATCTACCTGCACTGTCAACAAATTTAGAACATAGAAACTAAAGGAGAAACAAGGTGCGGAATAGAGAATTTGATCATAACACTAGATGCAATTTTACAAATGCAATTTTAAGGTACAACCCTTAGCAATAAGGATGCAATTTAAAGAAGGTTAAATGCAAAAGAGAAGGATACCAGTTACTGCAATAATTATAACATATTCCATTCAGACACCTCAACAGAGTTTAGGATGTTCACAAATAAAAGCATATTGTGGCAGTAGTGTAAATATATTCACAAATAAAAGCATATTGTGGCACACTTATAATTTCATCAGAAAGTACATCAAAAACTCCAAATCTACTAAACTACAAACATAACAGCATTATGCCTCTGTCTATTTAATTGCTTGCTGCTAGTCTAGTAAATTGCACAATGGAAAAAAATCAACTTACTGGAATAAACAGAGTGCTTATGATGTTTTCATTAGGAAGGTCACAACCAGATTCCACACTTCATATTTTAACTAATTCTATGATGGAATCCTCATCCATCTAACTTAGTTGTTGTTCCTTTTTTTCAAGCGAATGATACATATATAGAATCATTTCAATATTTTTGAAGTAATTTACATAGTCATGACCATTCTAATAAATTATTGATACCCAGTACTAAACGACACAGGTAATCTCTCACATTCCATCCATGCCAAGTAGAACCTTAACATGCCAAACTATCGGCACGCTTTGAAGCATACCGAGTTGAATTCAACTAAAGATGATTGTGAGTCATGATGCTTGTCATAATTATGAGGCTTGTATCTCAAAAACTTTAATTTGACTATCCAATTGTTATAATCTTATTATAAAAGGTAAATAACTAAAGTGGAAAGATATTTTAGGAGTAAAAGTTATTTGGGTTATGGCATGCTATGGTATAACAAAATTTTAATCCAATTGACTATACAATTTTTCTAGTCGTATTTGAAGTAGTAAAAAAGTTAGGTGGAAGAATAAAATGTTAGTGCAATCCTTCCCCAAATGGATGTGCTCGAATTTTATATTTTGGCATTTTCAACAAATGGTTTAACTTAGGCTTTCCTTCATTACTAATGTGTACATGGGTTTGCAGGGATTAGGCAAGATACATACTAATCTCGCAAAGTTTGTAACTTGGTGATCTGTTGGCTTGGTGCGACTAAGTTGGTTTGGCACAAAGGCTCAAACCTCCACTAGACTTCAATGAAGGATGGTATGGGATGTCTAAGAGATTGTAAGACGTTCAACAATTTTGATGTCTACAGCAAGAAGTTCATGGCTTAAATGACCTAGCAAAGGGTGGCATGCGAAACAAGCTGAGGGCTAGTGCATCCGAAGGACTACGATCCTGACAAGAGGTGTACTTTTGGGCAACATAAAGATGTGACAAAGTGAAGACCTAAACAAAGTAAGTTGTGAGAGATTGTGTGAATTGTAGTATAGGAGTTCATTTTTTGGTTCAGTTGTCTTGGTGGTCATAGTCTATATCCAAGCTTGATCCAGAGCTTTGGATGGCTTACAAGGCGCAAGGCAAGCTATTGGGATCCTTGAGCAATTTGGGTCAACTAAAGGCAATTCTTATTGCAATTGAGTCAGCTAAAATCTTCAATCAACTCAAAAGTTCGTTGGAGGGATAAGTTTGATGAAGCGACCCATCAAGAAAACTAGAATAATTTAAGTTGACTAATTTAGATTTGGGTGGATTGAAACGTTGTTGAGTCAACTATGGATGGCATCCATTGACGTATAAACTTGCATTTTTATTGAGTTGAGACCAGAGGTAGTTGAGTCGACTCAAAAAGATCTAAATGGATTGGATGTAGTTTGAGTTAACTGAAAATTAGTATTAGACGTTAGCCAATAAGATTTTCTTATTGACATTCTAGTTGAGTCAACACAAATAGGCTACAAGTTATCCAAATGAGTTGTCTTATCCATTATTTAAATGCTCCCTTGCTACTATAAATAAAGGGAAGATGACCTAAAATACACAACACCTATATAACACATATACAATCCTAAGTGCTTATTCTAAGGCTTCATGTGATATCTTCTTTCTATATTCACTATTGTATTATTGTAAAGAAGATACTTTCTTTATGAGATTTCTCCGCTATGATAAAAGAGTTTCCTATTAGTGGAATCTTGGGTTTGATCCACTTAACCAATCTTAAGTGGTGGAGTAAGAGCTGGGTCCAAACTAAGTAAATGTCTTTGTTAGTGTTGTGTTACTTTGAATTTGTTACTGTCAATATTATTCCACTCTGTTTTCTCTAACTTGAACAAATACACAAGTGCGAAAAGAACCACTCACTAATTATTTGGCCTTGCACAAGTACAATAGAAAGAGAAAAAGAATTTTAAATTCACCCTTCCCCTAGCACTTCGATCCACATCATTAATCCTCAACATAAAATTCAACAAACACAATATGGTGGATTAAAATATGACAACAAATGTACACTCATTTGATATATTGAATTGTGTCAAAGAGTGTAAAATGCTAGCACAAAATGGTGCATTAAAATTTTACTTTAATTAATTATCTAATTATTCTAAACTCATTTTTAAAAGCAAATACAATAAGTGGAAGAGAATTAAATGAATAAATCTCATCTTAACTCATATTAGCATGATCAGTTGCATACTGAAGTGTAGCAAGTGTCAGCATTGCATGCAATGAAATTGTGCATTTTGGTTAGGGACAGGAAACCAGCCTCAAACATTACTTTAAACCTTGGTAACCATATTTGTAGATCTTAAATCCATAAACATAAGGCTTTAAATACAGATTTTCAAAGCAAAAGATAAAACCAATATAATATGCCTAGTGAGATAGAGATTGGGAAACTGTGTACCTGCATAACTAGATCATGTATCTTTCGCTTTCCAAGAAGTTGATTAGTTGCTTCGGTTCCTTGACTAGATTTTCCACCTGTCACTCCAGAAGCAGGTGCCTCTTCTTGTGATCCGCTCAAAGATAAAGGATTTTGGACTGCATGACCAACAAGTCTTGGAGATTGCAATTGCTGTTGTTGCTGTAACTGTTGAATTTGTTGAAGCTGCTGCTGCTGTAGCAAATGCTGTTGCTGACCTCCTAGCTGTGGCTGCGGCTGTGGCTGCTGTTGCATCAGTTGAGAGATCTGCTGTTGTGTCAGGGCCATGGACTTCTGGTGGTGCTGTGATGAAGCTAGTTGTTGTGGCAAGAATGATTGCTGCTGCCTTTGTTGCTGAAGATGATACGTAGGAGAAACTGGTGTAGGCAATGATGGTTGTAGATGTTTCAACCACTGCTGCTGCTGCTGAGAAAGAGTTGTTTGAACCATTGTTGATTGTCCATTTTGCGTCAAACCAGACACCTGAGAGTTGAGTGCAGCAGCTGAAGGTGTCCTAGGTAAGCTTTGACCAGGCAGCTTCTGCTAGATAACTCAAGTGTTACACAGTTTCTCACATATACTAAGTAGCATGAGAACATAAAATAATTGCCAGTACCTTGTGAAAAATAAACTAACAGAATAATCATGGTGCTACTAAAATGGTATATGGATAAAAGTAACAAAATAGAGTAGACATTAATCAAAGATGCTGCAGTTTTTTGTTGTTGTTGTTGCTGAATTATACAGAAAAAAATGTAGCATCTAAAAATAGAAATGATTATTGGTAGTAGCAAATTATTGGGACAAGAAAGTTGCAATGTAAGAATCACAGAAGGATGAAAGAAACAAAATTGTCTTAAAAAAATTCCTATATAATTGTCTTAACAAAACTATAAAAAAAAATACGAGAGAGAAGAATACAATATCCAGCTACTTGTAGTCGAGTAGCAAATCGTATTCTACACATCAAATGATTGCTTGTTAACCATATCATCAAGGAAAAGTACTGGTTTCACCAATTAGCCTAATAGTAAATTTAACTGAAATTGATAGAGGGATTGCAGTCAATGGGAATTGGCTGAATTTGGATAATTTTAATTGTTCTGCTAAGCTTCATGAAAAGGTATAGAAGTGATGGCAACAAGAAATTCATAATAAGATATATGCAACAATGTAAAAAAGAAAATGGTATTATATTATCTTTTCGATACATTTCAATCATCGTATTTGTACTAGCTACCTCCTCTTTGTGATAAATGTAATCCAGCACAGCATGAGACAAAAAGGTAGAGAAAAGACAATTCAAAGGGTGAAAGTATTTACCTTGACATCATCATTACACATAAACCTAATATGTTGTCCCATAATTAATGTGTCAAAGATCAATATTATCTTATAATTAATTCCTTCTTGATATTTGACTAGAACGCTTCTCAACAATAGGATGAATTCTTATCATGCATATCAATAGCCAATAATGAGCAATTCATAAAATGCTCAATGATTACATCAAAATACTGTGTTTATTCATGTCATTGTAGCATTTCAAATCCAGCCTCTATCCTTCCGGATATGATATTAAGCATCTAGGTTTGGAGGCATTTCTGTAATCAGCAAAGGAGCCCATAAAATAAGGCAGATTACACATCTTACATGATTCCTTCGCTAAAATAGATGCTACAGGAAAAGTGTGAGAGCACAGAATATATAGATGCAAACCTGTGGCGATGTAAGGGCTATTTGTTGCTGTCTCATCTGCCCATGCACAATGCGTTGGCCATATGCTCTTAGTTGTGGGTTCATGCTAAGGTTACTGATCATACCCATATTCTGCATTCCTTGCAAGGCTTGGGCAGAAGTGTTTCCTGGATTGAATTGGCCAGCTTGAAGTAAGCTTTTCTGCCTTGGCTATTAATAGAAAATAAAAAGGAAAAAATGAGTTAAAAGGAATAACAAGGAAGTGAACTAAACTAAAAGCAAGAACCAGGAAGTTCAAGTTTAGTTCAAATACTCAATTGAACTACGAAAGATTCTTATGTGCCACATAATAAAACTTCCATGGTTCAAGTTCTTATCTTTATGAAACCAGAGTGACAAATTCTCATCTAAAATACAGCTCCACATATTTAATTCAAATATCTTAAAACATGGACTATGAGCTAAACTAATTTTACCTTTTTCAGTAGGAAAATTTTATTCAAGGTTTTAAATAAAATCACGCTCAAGCAGATGCATATACTACAGCCTACGCGAATTTGGAAGGAAACATCATAGCTTATTGGATATGTGGTTTCCTTGAGTTGTAAGCATGAATAAACAGTTATAAAATACCTAATTGGTTCATTTGAACTGTTAGACTAGACCAAATTCACTAAAAATCCAAATAAACTATGTGTTAATTTGAACATTTGCTTTGCAAGTGTAAACACTTTAAATATTAATCATATGCATATTGATTATATATATATCATCTGTTATACATTGCTAATTATCATTGATTTATATCTTATGCAAGGTTTCAAATCTTGAGTTGTGTCGGAGGTTGATCTCTAACTGAAACAATATAATTTTGGTACCATACCGTGTTGTGCGGGTACAAAATTTCAATAATTATTTAATTGAATTATTAATAATAACATTATTAATTTTTTATTAAACTTAATTATTTGCTAAATAATCAATTAGATTGCTAATATATGATTATTTTCTATTTATATTTGTTGATTAATTCAATCGTCTAATCCTTGCAACGAAGTAAGTTTTAGTTTTAGTCACTTGTAGACACTATACTTCATAAATAATTTATATTTATAATCTATTAAGTTTTGCAAGTAAAATGTTAGAATGAGCAACGTGAAAATAAGACTTTCCTTGATCCACTGTAACCTAAGGCATGCTTGTTTTTGAATTCTACAATAGTAAAGCAATTTCATATTTGAAGGCCCAATCGTAGATGTAATTTTGTTTTAAATGAACGTATATTTTGTTTGGAGAGGCTTTCATATGTCAAAGGGCTCTAGGTTCGTTGGGGATCCAACTAACTCAAGCCTAACACGTGATATTAATGACACTTACAAGGTTTAAACAAAAGACTTATGGCACCCATAAGTTGACCACTTATCTTAAAGCTTGACCTGTCAGGAAAGGACCAATTTAGACAGTTATATTTTTAACCAATAACAAATATTTTCCACATAAGTCTCACACGACTTTAGCCATTACCTATCTCATTGTCAATTTTCAATAGTGTTTGGGAATCATAAGCTTGTGAACACGAAAATGTTAGATAGACAGGTAAACGAGGAGATAAGCCCGGTAAGATATTGCAAGGCGTGATGCTAATTTCTCTTTGGAGGAATTAAAGTAAAGCTAAATACTAGAGCAACTGTGTCTTGGCTAAAGTTAATTTGTACCCTGTAGCACAATTGCAATGACAAGGAATTTTGGTGGGACAGAGAAATAAGCTGAACAGAAGTGCTTCTAAACAGATCATAACTGAAAGTTCAAGTTGTGTCCTTATCTTCATAAAAAAAAAAAAAAAAAAAAAAAAAAAAAAAAAAAACCACTCAATGATATGATATTAGACAGAGCAAGATGCTGCAAGGTTTCCTTATCTTTATGGTGCAGTAAAAGAATGAATAAGGAGTAAATAATGAATTAGGGTTGTCTTTCCTTCGGAAACTGAAACTTCAATTGTTTCCCAAGAAAACAGGAATGTGAAACAAAGAGAGAGTTGTTGCATAACCTGAGTGAGCATCTGCGACTGCGGATTGAAATGTTGAGTAGTCTGCCCAGGTAGCATCGGTAGCTGAGCCGCTTGTGTAATAACCCCTGATCGGCCCATCCCTCCAGCAGCAGCGGCGGCAGCCAGCTGCTGCTGCTGGATCAGGCCGCCACCAAGATTCATCTGCCCGCCGTACATCCCTGCATGCTGCCGCATAAAGCCAGCGGACGCAGAGGCTCCGAGCTGCTGCTGGATCTGGCTCAGCCGCGGCATCGATCCGGACCGCTGGAGGCTCTGCTGCATCTGGAAGCTCATATTTGGCTGCTGAGCTTGCTGCTTCTGTTGCTGCTGCTGCTGCTGCTGGATCTGGATCTGCGGTTGGGACTGGGGTTGCTGCGACGACGGCGACGGCTGCTGTTGCTGTGATTGGATGATCTGCTGCTTGGAGGCGTAGTCTAGGGCAGCGGCGGGGCTGAGAGCATGGGACTGGGACAATTGGGGGGAGTTGATCTGGGATAGGTCACCGACACCCACGGATGGGGAAGGGGGAATCTGCGGGGACGGCATGTTAGGGTTGGAGTTGGCCGGCGCTATTGCGGCGTCGCAGCCGCTAGCCGGGACCTTGCTAGGCGAAGCGGACGCAGAATTCTCCGCCATGCCAATCGCCTGCTCTCTCTCTCTCTCTCTCTCTCTCTCTCTCTCTCCAGCGGCGCCGAATCGAGCGATCGAGGACTCGACGAGAAGAAGAAGATCGAGTGTTCGTTGTCAAAGACAATGATTAAAGAAATTTATAAGGTGTTCTTAATAGACCAATCACGCTCGTTCATGAACAAAATATTACAAAACAAATTGTAGAAATAAAAAAATTGCACAGAAATTTTTTATTCAATGTAATCGTATAAATAATATTAAATATGTTTGATCGGCTTCGGCACTTCAAATCAATTCGTACTCAATTAAAAAAACGTATAATTTATAGAACATTATATCAAAATATAATATACTGTGTTATATCAAAATATTTTTACAAGTAAAAAATATTTAAACCTCATTAAAACCATTTTAACTTGATAAAATCACTTTAAAAATTATTATGACAGTCCATTATTAGTTGCTATAATAATATAATAGTTAATACAATACCATTATAATGTTGTAGTAGTAGCTACTAAGTAATTATTATAAAATAAAATAAAATTATTTTGATAAAGTTAAAATAATTTTAATGAAGTTAAAGTATTTTTACCAAGTTGATGACAAATATTTATATGTATAATGATTTTGATTATAATGAACTATTGTATTTTTTTTAAAGTTATAGCACCGAGATAATTGTTACACTTTGTAATAGTTTATCGTTATTACTACAATAAAATTGAAAGTAAAAATATTCTTCAGATAAAACATACCGTAGTTTTATATATAAAAAGAGCTTATTGGATGATTGTTGAATGTGGGATTCCTTTTTAATTTTTTAATTAAACTTTTTAAATGCTTCTAATAAATTTTTATTGATAGCAATTTAAAAAGAATATTTTTTATTTATAGCATTAAAAAGAGCACCCATTCAAAAAAAAATTAAATAGTATCTTATTTATAATTGTCTAACTCATATATTCATGTATCATCTTTTTAAATATATATATATAAATAAACTAGGCAACACCAGGCGATATTTTGGCCCTACAGAAGTTTTCATCATGAAGTGGCGATATTTTGGCCCTATAGAAGTTTTCGCCATGAAGT
>JBAMIE010099313.1:0-16704 GCA_037177295.1 Kaempferia parviflora | reverse complement strand
GAGTAGGTTTCATGAAGATCCGCCTGAATCCGTGATCTGGGATTCTTCTTCTTCTTCTTCTTCAGGTGGCATCGGGGGCGGTGCAGTGCCAGCTGATGGATGCGGTGCACCCGGGGATGGTGCCGATGTACAAGGTGAACTTCGATGCCAAGAACGAGTACGAGATGATCCAGAACTACAAGGTCCTTCAGGATGTCTTTAATAAGCTCAATATCACCAAGGTCTTTCCTTCTCTGTCTTTGCGCGTTATGCTTTCTTTCAATATAGATCAATTCTGCATGCCGTTGAATGAATTTTATAGTTTTAAGGTTTGGTGTTCTTGTTTTTCTTACTTCATCCGTAAAGCTAAATGCAAGAGATCAAAACCTCGCGAGCTATTTTTCTTCTGTGATCCTACATATGCTTCATCGATAAAAAAAAAAAAAAAATGTCTCCATGTATAAAGTCTAATTTTGTAGGCACATTTCAAATATTTAGGGCTTCACTGTAGTTTAGGAGTTATAGCTCACCAATTTCGATCTAAGAGAAATTGATTCTTTCATGGTGATCATCCAAATCTTACTAGGTCGGAAGTATCATTTCATATACCCTATTATTTGTCACTAGGATATCTGCAAGCCTTGAGATTGCATCTTATCGAATGATCTTACCACATCTTAAGGGTTTCAATTTTTCACAGAAGTATCCAGTAGAAATAATATTGCTTAGAAACATGTCTTGCTCAGAAGTTTCAACTGGGACAGAACTCCCTGAATTTTTAGAAGCATTTTTAGAAGTTTCTGCCTCCTATACATTTTTAGAAGTATGATTGAGCTATAATATCTAGGACCGTAAATGAACTGAATGTTCATGAACAAGATTGGTGTTCATTTTGGTAAGAGCTTATTTATTTTTGTTCAATATACACAAGATTAATTAAATAAACAAACTTGAACAACTCGTTAAATTAAACAAACAAACTTGAATACATATGTGTTAAGCTCATTAATGTACATGAACAAAGTTCGTGAACAATGTGTGTGAACAACGTTCATAAACAATGTTCGCGAACTAATATAACTCTTTTCAATATGCTAAATAAACAAAGAAACAACCAATCAAACAAGTAAAAGTTTCAAACGAGAACATGATAACATCTAAATGAACCAAGCTCAAAACAAGTTTGAACCAAGCTTAAGTTTATAAAAAATAAACCAAGCTAAGCTTGAACAATTATTTCAATGGCTTGATTCATTTTAGGCTCTCGGTTACTTTATCAAATAAGCTTAAGCACCATAAAGCTCAGCTCGGCTCGGCTGGGCTTGTTTATAGCCCTCATAATATTTTGTACGAAGGAATTCTCAATTTTTGGACGTTGTTGGAGGAATCCAAATTTGAAGTTAAATACCCTTTGTATCTTTTGAGATCTGTGTTTGATTATCTGCAACTGAAATTAATCTATATTTTCTATTTAGTTATCGTAATAGTCAGACATGGTGAAGCAATGTAGCGTGTTCAGTTTAAACAGCATTTTTTTTTCTTTTAAGAAAATGTTGCGCTTCACATACTGAATTCAGTAAATGTATGTTATTGCACAACATGATTTGTTATCTAACTCCTTGTACCCTTTTTCTGTTAATGAAATGAACAACTACAAAACGATTCTTGTCCTGTCTTTTTAAGAGATTGGCGAGGTCAAACTAAATCCATTTTTCGGTCTCATTAGCAAATCGAAGTAAACAAGCTCATTAAAGGGAGGCCCTTGGATAATTTGGAGTTCATGCAGTGGATGAAGAGCTACTGTCGTTCTGTCAATGGTGGCAACATGAACAAGTAATTTCTGGACATCTTGTTTTGCTGATACCAATCTAACAGTATGTTTTTTTCTTACCAAACTAATTTTATTGATTTGCAGGAAGAAAGCCTTGTGGATAATATGTCAAAATTGTTTGGTTAATAGACATCATTTTGGAAGTTCAGTTATCCTTCTGATTGACATGTTCCTTTCGTGTTTACTTCTGAGAAAAGTGTCATTTTGTCAGAACAATTGGTGATCATTGTTCTTATTTTACATCATGTAGCATAACAGTTTCATAGATTTACAAATACAGGAAATGAGAAGAAAAAGATAAACTTTCACTCTTTAATTCCACATCTCCAAATAAGGACTCGTATGATATGCATAAAATTTGGGATGAATTGAGCTTCTTTTTTTAATATGTTAAATATTAAAAACTTCTCATCTAAGAGTCTTGATATTTTGCAATAGTGATTGAGTTTCTTCCTGTCTTGATATTTTACGATGGATTGAACTCCTTCCTGTACTTTCACAGATACTATATCAACAGTGCCTTTGCTTCTTTTTTTTTTTCATGAACTGGAATTTTAATTCGGGTAATAAAAACGGATCTTAACTGATTTGGCTTCGATCTCCGTCTTCAGACTGAAAATTGTGGCCTGAGTTTCCTAAGCTTGGTGTGTGTTTGGCCGGGACATTCATAACTAAATCCTCTCTTGTGAATCTCACCATTCCTTTTTTACAGTTACAACGCTGTGGAGAGAAGGGAAACGTGCAAAGGAGGCAAAGAAACAAGCAAGGAAGCAGCACCCACTCAACCATCGTCCAAATCTCTCTCTTCTGCCCCTAAAGCTCAACCTCCGTCCCGTTCCACAAAGAGATTCGATCGCCGTGCAGGAAATAGGCCACGGAGAGCCCCAAGACTTGTCAGCGCTGATGTTTTTGATTCTTTAAAGGATCTAGTGAGTAAAGAAGCACAATTATTTTTCTGTTTATCTCCTAAATTACTCTAAAACGCCAATGTGTTATTAAATGGACGTGGCTAAATGATGTAGCTCAGGAGGCTGAAGCTCTTGGTGTATAGGCTTCAGAAAGAGAGAGTCTTCTACTCTGGGAAGCTGAGAGACATTGAAATCCTGTGCCAGAACCCCGAGATGGAGCATCTACCAGTAGGTCCAACTCTCCCTCTGATAATTGAAATTATTGATCGATACTTATACGTGGAAATTTTACTCTTTTTTTTTTGTAGTCTTATTTTTCAGATTTTTTTTTTTTTTGAAAATAATTATAGAAAAATCTTTTCAAGATATTTGTCTATTCGTTTTCTAACGACCATCATCGTTCATCTAACGGAATAATCGCTTTGATGAATATCTCATACATGTGTCGCGGTTGCCTTTTCGTTGTTGATACTTTTGCAAGTGAAAAGGAAGTTTTAGGCATCTTGAAGATAAAAAATGTGGGATTTAACGCGATGAATAATCAATCTATGGCTGTGCTGCAGATTGTAGGTGCCATCCAGAAGATACTGACCGCTGCAGATGAGAGATCACCATCGTCGGTCGTAGCGGAAGCAGAGGCCATGATGGCAGCGCAACTTCAGCTACAAACTACTGAAGCAGCTCCGCGCGCTCTCAGTCCGATCCCTGAGGAGACATCCGAGGAGGAGAAGACATCCGAAGAGGAGAAGCCGGAACCGAAGCAGGAGATGCTGAGGAAGAGGAAGGATGTTTGCACGCTGGAGGTTAACATGGCGGCCAGCTCCGCGCTGTCGCCGAGGCGAAGGCTCTCCAACGGCTCCGACGTCCACAGCTAGCTGTTGATTGCTCCTTTAACAATCCGCTCAACAATTCGTTTGGTAAGTTTTTTGAATAGAGACGGAAGAGACCACTCCTGAATCCTGATGTCCAGCAGGAGGCTCACCAATGTACAACTTTGTAGACATTAGCCTTACGGTTACTTGATAACCTTTTGAGCAATTTCATTTTAGCCCGGGAAGTTTGCCTCTATTTTAAAATGGTACAGGCTTTTGAAATAGTCAAAATGCCTAATGAACTTTTGAGTTATTCTTGAATAATTTAAAAATTGTCAATTTCAAATGATCATTGTATTGTTTTATCCCTAGTCATTTAAATACCCTACCAAATTCACCAAACCGAATTCATTAGTCATTGTGCACGATGTCACTTTTCTACCATTTAACAGTGTTAATATTAAGAACAATGCAAATTTAACAAAGAAATTTAACTTATTTGGAGCACAGGCAACGGTGGATTGAAAAGGAAATTCTATAATCAAGCTTTAAATTACATTTTCACGTTAAGCGAATATTCAGACAAACTTTTTAAGTTCCGCTGCAAAAAATTATCCTCTATGCAATAAAGATACAACTCTCGATCAAACTGCAATATATATCTGCAATGATCTGCGTTTCCATGATAAAAAAAATTCTCAAGTGGTCGTCGTATCAACAAATATCTGCGTTCCCATAAAAGATAGTACAAACGATAAGCAATATATATCTGCGGTAAAGGAATGCAGAAAAAAAAAAGAACAGAAAAATTACCTCCACGTCAGGCAATGGATCATACAGTTTCTTCTCTCGAACATCAAATATTGTAATTCCAGAAATTTTCTGGACACCTAATCCAGTAGCGATCAAGTTCTGTTTGACAATTATAAATTCAAGTCAGCTTAAATATGTCTCTTACAGTTCATTGAATTGATTAAAATAAGGGGAAAAAACATTAGCATCGCTCAGTTTACCATCTCTAACATAGGTGAATTAACCGTGTTAATAATTAGAGGTTATATGATTAAAGTTCGAAAAGCCTAAGGGGTATATTGATGATTTAAAATTCTGAAATAGATATTGTTTTTTAAAAGGGCAAACTACAGGTGGCAAAATGAAAATTCATAAAAAAAAAATTTATACATTTCCGATCTCTTACCAAGTCGAAGATGTTTGAATTGGAAGCTTCTAATGGCGGAAGCACCTGTGGTAAGAAAAATCATAACCATTAGCAAAGTATCATGTCAATGAATACATTACGTTAAGAATGTATGGTCATATCTTATATTAATAAATATAAAAATTCATATCTTATTGATAAAATATCCGACTAATTATTTGTTTCTTTTCATTAATGAAAGTAAAACGAGCAATAAAAAAATTTGTCATGTTTTTATAATAATCATTATCATCAAAAACAAAATTGACAAATAAATCTCGTATGCTTCATGGTTTCTCGCTGTCTAAGCTGAAATGCACAGAGATTTGGAGATCGATTGTCTATATTTTACAATTTAAAACAACACACACACACACAAAATAACATATTTTGCCAACCATCGTTGCAAGTGCTACTTACCAACTTTTGGATTCCATTAACCATGACAAACTTTTCATCATTAGAAATGCCTGGAGATGTAAAAACTTCAAATGGGCCCAGAGTTCTATCTGTCTGATTTGTGAGAGATAGATGAACCTGAAGAAATCCAACATAAAAGTTAAGTATATATGGAAAGAACTTGTAGAAGATTAAGTTATTTTCCAATTTATATTAATAAACTAACAAACATTAGATTGATTCATCTTCATTTCTGAAACAACTCGGCTAAAGGTCCTAAAGCACAGTTCTACTCAGAAAGAGGATAGTGGATCATTGACAGGGAAATCAACTAAAATTAATAAATCATCTACCAAGTGGATACAAAGAACCTATTCGTATCAAGTCATCAAATTTATAAGGAATGCACTATGGTGGAACATTATACAGAATGACATTGTAATAACGATCTTCTAGGCTAACATAAGAAGAGTACAACATCGATAATTATTTACCCCATGATGTATATAACATCCATAGATTTATCTCATTAAGATGACTCATCTGAAGACATCCTGCCGTAGTGATCGCATGGAAAAGTAATTGGGCATTGCATTAAAAACAACTCAATGCTAGGGTAAAAGCAAGTAGGTTGATGATACCATTTACAGGTAAAGCAACAATACATTCACCATAAGGTCACAATGCTAGTATTAAGAAATAAAACTTTCCACAAGATAAGATCTTTATTCAAGAGCAATGCAAAGCCATCCCAAAATTTAAGAAACATGGATAGTAGCATAAGCATAGTTCTGTCCATATGAACAAGGAGCAACAGATCCAGACCTGAAATGGCCTCTCCAAAATGATAATGGGTGGAATATCAAGCATCTGCAACTCAATGTCCTTCTGAGTAATAGGCTGTTCAGACAAATTTCAAAAAAAATATAATCCTCTCTCTTTATTTGGATATAGTTATTTTGCAGCAACAGAAAGACAAAAATTAACTATCCCTAAACGCATTCCAAACTTAGAAGATGCCCATTCATAACTAGGACTAAAATCTGAGTAGGTCTAACAACTTGATTAAAAAAAATAATACATGAGAAATTAAAAATAATTATTCAAGAAGACAATAGGTACTTTTAATACTATTGATCCTTTGCATGGATAAGAAGATAAGATTAAGATTGCAATTGTTTTTAAAATAGGACACAAAATGCGCATCAGATTATAAAGCTTCAAAAATTGAAGATTGGTATTATGGATATTTAACTGTAGTTGAACAGTGAGATACAGATAAAAGAACATTTGGAAAAGCTACATAAAGTTGTAAGATTGCAAATAAAACATGACCTTACAGAGATGGAGTTCATTTTGAAGCAATTTGAAACAAATAGTGAATCCTACAAAGTTTATGTGGTTTCCTAGTAACAGCTCTCCGTTTTCAACTCAGATTAAGATGTTGGAACATTGTGCATTGTCTACATAATTTGCTAAGTAACCACACGTGAAACCTAGTAATTACTAGGAGAGTTAAAGATACTCTATAACTCCATTATTTGAGATCAAATTATCACTAAAAATTGCATTCATGTGACTATAAAAGAAAGTCTCAAAACAAGAATTTCTGCTTTATAAGATAAAATTAACCTGGCACGTCCCAGCACTAAAAGTGAAATGATAGTAAATATCAGTAATCTTAACAAAATAATAAGATCTGAAGGGACCAATTTGAAGAAGTTTTTGCTATGAACTATAGAAGGAATTTCAACTAAAGAATATAATTCCTAATTAAATTCTTTCTTGCTATTTTCTGAGGAGTATGAACAAATATATCAAGATTTATAGAAGGAATTGCAACTAAAGAAATACTTTTTCTAATTTCTAAAAATATTAATAGCTGGTTAGCACATAGGAAGGTTGTGATGTACTACAGTGCCATAGATTTGCTGAGTCTGGAGTCGACCAGGTTCACCCAAGTTCATTCGCCATGTTATTTGAAATTTACCAAGAATACTGCTTCCATCAACCTTCGATTGCCCAAATTCTTCAATTGTGGACTTTATAACATAAAGATAGTTGTATATTCCACCTCCAGCTCTGATTAGAACAGGTGGCTTAAGTAATCCTCTGTATGAGATTGAGATTCAAGTAGAACTTCGTGAGAGCAATAAACAACAAGGTGAAATATAATCTTGTATTAGGAAGATTCAAGGATCATAGGAAACTTCTATAAATATTGAATCACCTTGTCTCAGAGTTAGCTTCAACAGTGTATTCACTAGTTTCCAACCTTGTTGCAGTCCATTGTTGTGAAGGTTCAAATTCAACTTGATCCATGTAAAGATTTGACTTTGTGTGATTCTCTATGCATGCCTCCAAATATGTATTATCCTAAAACTGAGAATGTGAGATAAACATATTGCAACCCTGAGTTATCTCATTTGATAGGACAGAAAAATCTGATCTTCTTGTAGCATCATTAGAATACGTGAAGATTACATAAACTAAACCAAATTTTATATTCAAAGGAAGAATTGGAGTAAAAGGAAAATCTATGTTATGGAAAGATAAATCATAAATGGTGGCAAAAGTTTTTTTAGTTAATGCAGAATCAACGTATTTATTTTAATATGAATGATCGAAAAAGGTTGAAACCTGCAAATAATAGTTTTAGGATCATGGTTAACTTGCGAGACACACACTTGCAGTGATAAATTCGAGCCTTAGAGAAAATAAAAATTGTGATAATTGTCATAAGCATAGGACAAAATAGTTAAGAGGAAGTGAATTTATCAACAAACTAGACCTATAGCCTTTCAGATGTTTGCATATCTCATATATTTCAATGCAATGTTGTGTATAGAGCAAGTGGTGGTAGAGTGAACTAAGATAGACAGCCAATAGCTGGTGGATGCTTAGTGATCAATAGCTAGCATGCTCTCTGAAACCAACATCACAATTCATGAACGCAATGGATTTAATTTAGCAAAGATGCAAACAAAAAATAGCACCCACAAGGTTTATATGAGTAGTAATTATATTTGCTATAGGTTTAGTCCCACATAGGGTATTCAGTTATAAAGCTTCATGCTTAAGTATTATATATGATCATTATCATATTTTTGGCTACATAGATCTTATCCCTCCATTGAGATCTATGCAATGTTACAAAATTAAAATTAATTAATTAACCTTTTATTAGTAATAAAAAATTTCTATGATAACTCTATCCCTCTTACAACTTCCATTCTAATTGATTTAATTATTCTAACTAGACAACTATTAATTGTATTTAAATATGTCTATATCATTCATTTCAACCCATTTTATCTCATTTTATCATATGTTGGAGTTATACCTAATTGCTCTTAAATATAAATAAAAGGAATTTTATCAATTAAATCGTCAAGTTTAGACTCAAAAGCCTTTGAAGCTATGCAAACTATGGAAGGAACAGTGTGTTCTTTCTATAAAAATTGCATTTGATATCAATTCCTCAGTATGTGTAATGTTTCAAAGTCAAATGAAGCAACAAACTGAGTCTTAGGAGTTAGTTCAACAAAGAAATTGAAAAAAATGGTATAACGCAGCATTTGCTAAGGAAAAAAAAAACGAAGCCACTATAGGGAGGGCATCCAATCTTAAGCTATAATTTAAAAGAGAATCAAAGGAAAATGCAGCAACTTACAATAAGTTATTGTGGTACAAAACCACAGAAAAAAACATACCTTGACTGTGCGAACCTGAAAAGGAAAAAAGAAGAGTACATGTCATTTTAAAAAATTAAGAAAAAAATAAAGTCTATTAGGCATAAAGATATTAAAATCCAGAATATTGAACAAAAGTAAGTGACAGAAAACAGATATTTGGAATTCCTTTTTAGCTAAAGATTAATCAGCAAGCAGAATCCATAATAACAGTACTCAAGATACTAATGACAGCAATGAAATAGTAAGTTAGAATACCTTTGTTCTAACTGAAAGTGGATTGTTAACAATAAATTTAAAAAACTGAGGAAGATATTTACGCTCGCTGTCACCGTCATTGTACAGAGCAGTACAAACAAGCCTAAAATTTGTTGCAAGAAGAAGCAGTTAAACAATGTTATTATTAGTGTTTTCAGCAAATTGTGTCAAATAAAAACAAAGCAACATACGTGTGAGGCCCCAATTCTTTAACATCATGCTCTACAATGAAATCATATCTGCCACCAGAACGTATTGATTCAACAGGTGATTTAGACGTATCCAAAAGCAGAATCCTTTGCCTTTCCGTTTGAATTTCTGCCTGGGAATTACAAATTATTACTTGTCAAGGCTCAAAACTCGATTAGTCAAACATATATACAGAAAAACTAATAATATCGTACGTGTAAAATTCTGAAACAGTTGGAAGACCATCTTCATTGCGTTACTTTTGTACTAGTTTTACATTTTTATACTCAATCAACCAACCACACAAGCTATCATTACAAAACCCAAACGTCATATTTCTTTGTCAGAAAAGTGCTTAACACAAGATGGAAATCAAAATATCAAATTCAATCTCACAAATAAATTAAACTTCCACTAATTGTTTTCAGTGCTTTCATTTATGTACTATATCTCTTGTAACACAAATGCAAAAAATTAACTCAACTGCATCTATGTACATCATATGGTAGATTTTGCACACACCCTTGTAATTTACTGTCATTCCGTTCATCTCATATTTTTCTAAATTCTCCACTTTAGCAGAGAATATGACATTTAGTCTTATATAAGTTGATATGCACAATGCATATATATATGTGCAAAATATGACATTTAGTCTACTTTCGGGATATAGGTTCAGAACCTAAGGCTGGTTCAACCTACCTTGGGTTCTTACTTATTAATCTAGTAGTGGGTACCATGTAGAGTTAAAATAACCCTGACACTCATCCTAAAGAGCTGATGTTGTCTAATATTCGATTACGTTTGGTAATTCAGAATAAAAAATAGAGAATAAAATTACTTTGATGATATAATATGTGTATTTACTTATTAGAATTAATTAATCAAATTATGCACTAGAGTGGATATTTTAGAAAACAAGGTGGAGTACATGGACCAATAAACTGCAAAGGGTGCATATACAATTTAATGTACAATTTTGCTACTCCAGCAAGTCAGCATCAACAGCTTTCTGTCTAACTTCAATAAAAGATTCATGTTTTTCTTTTGAATTGTACTAGAATTCACTGGTCCTAACAACCCCTGATTCCATGCTGTTGCAACTGATATATTGAAGACAGCAGTTAGAAACCTACTACTAGGAAATACAAATTCTACTCAGCATGTCCAACAAGATTTCTACGTGCTTCCTTCCGTTAATGTTCTGGAAAGTAGTAATTTACATTTCTTCAGAAAACAACAGTATGAATCCCAGATAGAAATTACAGGGTGCAAAACAACACCTTCCGTTATATGTTCGTCCTAACTTCCCCGTTGAAATATTTGTTGAAATCCATGCTTAAAACTGTAACTAGGTAAAAGTAATGAAAACAATAGAGTAAAGGTTTCCAATAATCCTATAGCAATGTGGAGAAAATGTGAACAATTAGACAAAGAACAACTGCTGTAAAATCAACTTCGGCAGAGGCAAAAGACCAGAACAAATCACCTTAATGATCACGTCCCGTGCTTCGAATTTAGAGCTATTATTGACGCTGATGTAGCTCGAGAACGTCTCGCCCAAATAAATATTTCTACAAACAGAACAAAGACGAACACAGAGATCAAGATCCGCGCCCAACTTAATTAGAGCTGCTGAAAGAGACGCCAATGATCGGACCCGAATGATTGAGGGACGATAAGGAGGCCGGAGAGGGCCATGGAGTCCACAGGGTTACGGATCTGGAATCGATCCCGGAATGTGAAGTCGCTATTGGCAACGGCGTCCGGGGTGGAAGGGTCGGAGATCCGGAGAAGATCGTCTGGCGAGAGGCTGGGATCTCCGAGGATGTCCTCGGCGGCTAGGAGGTCTAGGGGATCGAGGAGGCGGAGGACGGCTTCCTCGGCCTGGAAGGAGGGGCGGCAGAGGCGCATGACGCGGAAGGCGAGGGAGTGGTTGGACGGCGACCCGCCCTGAAGTTGTCCCGACATCGACGAAGAGTAAGACGCTGGTAACGGCGACGGCAACGGCGACCGTGGAGGGAGCTCAATCGAGATAGACGAAGGGTTTACCTTGGCGGAAAAGCGGAAACTGTAATATCGCAGGCAATTTAGCAAGTAAGTATCTAAATCTTTAAAATATTTAAACGAGCCCCATATCCAGAGTTCTCACAAATTCCAAATCAATTTAATTTACTCAAAAGCTTTTTAAATTTGTGTGTAATACTTTTAATTGACCGTGTGGGCGGATGGCTCTAGGTTGCACGATGCTGAGGTGGATTACAAGTAAATTGAGCATTGATTGATCGGACATGTGGCGGTTCTAGTCCTTTCAGCGCCTACAAGCACTCGCACAAACTCCAACAAACATTAGAAACCGAACCATGGCAGGAGTCCTCGGCTTTAGAACTCTGACGCTCAAATCAGTACGGCGATCTCAAGGAAAGGAGACTATGAACTGTAAACAAACAGTAAATGTATGCGCGTGCCTCCGTCGGATGTCAAAAGACTCCTATTTATAATGGGAACTTAATCCTTGACATGCATATCGTTGCATTACCTAACAAGGATAAACCGTTTCCGGCACTCCGACACTCCGACACCTTACCATACTTGGGCATTCCATTTTGTACTGTTGTTAGAGATGGAAGCTTCGCAAGTAGGCTCTGTACGGTGCACCACCTGCTTCTTTTAACATTCTGACAAGCAGTTCGCTATGCGCCAAAAAGGATAGGTGGGGTGTTGTCCTGCTGACAGGCCGCTCGCCCGGGCGGGACTTCCGGCCGGTCTGTCGTCTCCACAAGGAGGACCGGTGAGTGGGTCGGCAGACCGAACCTTTTGCTCGATCGGCTGAGACGTGTGCGCGCTGGTGCGCTCCTGTGGTCGTCCGGCTGGGTGGACCTGGTCGACTGGGCCCGAGGGTGAGGTCGTCTATTGGGCCCACATCGTCTACCATACTGTCTCATGTACTGACTATTTTGTTTGCTGCGTCTGGATCTACGGGGCCTATCCGGTCTTACCGCATCATTAGTAATGACTTCTTATACAATATTACGCACCCGAGTAACTGGATAGTTAAGCTGTTGTATCAGGATTTACTTGCACTTTCAGATTTATTGGATGGATTCGTCCACTTCAGACTAATTGGACCAGGTTTGAGATACCTGAATTATTAAAAATATATATATCAAAACTATTGACATAATTTTATGAAATAAAATTTGATTGCAATACTAGTTTTTAAAAAATTTATTTGACAACCAAAAAAAAAAAAAAGAGTGATACGATCCATTTTCGTAATTCTGTTGTGTGATTTCTGATTGTGTGCATGGATAAATCTAATACTTTTAACCACTGGATATGATCAAAGGCCACTTTCACGCCATTTATTAAAAATGACCTATAAATCTAAATTCGATGTCTTTAAAATATAAAATAGTTTCTAAATAAATTTATATGGTAAAATTGTCTATCTTCCTAGACAGAAAACAGAAAATATATAAACCAAACAAAGAGACATAATATAAGAGTAAAATGATAATGAAAATCAAACATAGAGATGTTTCAGCTTCACCGAGACCAGACGCATTCTAGAGAGATCAATGAGCTTTCCTGGCTTTGGTAGACACTGTTTTTAAACCTTATTTTATTATCAAGAAAACATAAATTAATAACTTAACATGCATTGGCTAATACGATCATATCCAAGCTTATACATGAACGGAGAACCCAAAACTGTCTCCATTCTTTTGCGTATAAAATGCAGAGGAGATTGTTTAAATTCTAAAGCATTCGTCGTGCTGCAGGCCGTGTGTGGCTTGTGTGATAAGTTCTTCAACTAAATGATACGATCGAAGCTAAAAACTTGAACTTGGTGAATGGAAGAGAGAGAGATCGATCAAAGTCCAAAGATGAAATGAGGAAGCAAGAGGTGGACGGACATCGATCTGTTGTGGCCTGAAAAATGCAGCCAGAACAGGGGCGCCCTTGGAATGTATGAAGAGAAGCAGCATAGAGGAATACATGCTCTAAATCATACTCCTCTGCTTCTGCAAGTGTAAGTTCCACAGATCGGCATTAAAAGACTGCAATCTGTGAAGTGTTCTAATGTGTCATCATGTGTTTGTCTAATTTCCTATATGAAACATCGAAGAAGAAAGGAGAGGCGAGAAGAGGTTGTTTGGTGCGATCACTCCTTCCACGTAAAAAAGAGAGGAGAGTGAGAAGGGGCAGTGGAAGGAGGAGGAAGAGGTGCGGTGGTGTTGGAGTATTCCACGTCGGTTTCGGCGATGCTGGTGAGCTGGGAAGGGAAGAGAAGACTGTTGGCTCCGTCGATGTCGTCCCACACGGGGCTGCCCGGACCCCAAGTGTTGAACCAGGCTTCTTCGCCGTCTCCCCAAACTATGTCTCCTGACGGATGCGCCGCCGCTGTTCCAACGACAGAAGCGAGATCGTAGTTTCCCATGGCAGCGCTGCTGGTATCCGTAATTGGAGGATCAGCTGGAGGTATGGGAGTGTTGGATTGAGCTTGCGGTTGCGGAGGTTGCTTCGATGTTTCATGAGTAGCCGGAGCAGAGGAGAAGGAAGAGCAAGAAGGTGCTTCCTTGCTGCTATTAGCGCCGGCGGAGCCGCCTTTGCCGAGGAAGAGGTTGGGGAAGTTGAGCCGGGCGTTCTCGCCCCTGAGTTTGAACGCCTCGCGGTCGTAGGCAAGGGCGGCGTCCTCGGCGTTGTCAAAGGTGCCGAGCCAGAGGCGGGTCCGGTTCTTCGGCATGCGGATCTCCGCCACCCACTTGCCCCAGTGCCTCTGCCGCACGCCGCGATACAGCTTCGCCGGCACGGGTGCAGGGGAGGCGAAAATCGGCGCCGCGCGGAAGAGTCCCGGATACATCGACGCCACCGCGGCACGCCGCGCCGCCGCCTCCTGCCCCGCCAAACGGCCCATCATCGCCAAGTTACCGCGAGGGCTCAGGTTGAGCGCCTCGCTCCAGTAATTGAGCAACTGCTCCTGGTACATCTGCTGTTGTCGTCCCGCTGCCGTCGCCGCGGCGGTTCCTTCCGCCACGAACAATGGCGAGGGAAGATGGCCACGGATCGGGTACGGATGGCCCTGCGAAAAAGAAATCATCTGCTGCTGCTGCTGCTGCAGGAGCAGACCGGTTCCAGATAGGCGCGACGCCGGCGCATCCTCGTAAGAGAATGGAAAGATTGGCTTCGGCGAAGAAGCCGGCGCGGTCGGATTGGAGGAGCGACCCAACCGATCTGGGCTTTTAATCTTCTTCAGCGGCCGAGGCGACGTCGGGCCCGGCTCCTCGAACGGCCGCGCTCCCTCCGGCAGCACCACAAGAAGCTGCTGCTGCGCTTTTCCCTTATGCCTCCTTCCATCGCCTCTCCTTTTCTCGCCTTCCATGCCCGAGCCGGCCGGCCGCTCCATGGAAGAACCAAAGCAGCTAGCAGAATTGAACGCGAGTCGTTCGACGAAATGGCTGAGAGAGCGGACGACCGGCCGGCGAGGGGCGATTGCGATCGAGGCAATGAGGTGGATCGAGGGCGAGAGAAGCGTAGAAATTTTTGGAGCGCCCGTTTGCGTGCTTTTGGTTTGGTGACGCAGAGCGGGCAGCCGGCGGCGATTTAAGCAGCGAGGTAAAACAGCGATAAGGATGCAGATATTTTTTTTTCCGGCCCCGAAGAAGAGTCGGTGGGCGGGGCCCGCCACGCAACATCTTTGAACTGGTTGTGCCCTAGGCCCTGACACGTCAACTTCGCGATTCCCTCAGCCGTAGCCTACCTTTGACCACGCGTTAAAATTCCTTTCCCTCGTCCGCTGAGCCACACGGCGGGCTTTGAGATTCGTGAGGAAATATCTCAAATATTCCTCTCGTCTTATTCTGACTGCTCCGACTTCTGTCGCCGGCGTTGTTCAGTTATCTTTATTATTATTTTTTTAATAAAAAATATAAAATATCATTGTCACGGTTCAGTGCGTGTCTTGGCTTTAGCTCAAAGGCTGTCCCTAGTTTACGCAATGAAATTTAATTCGAAAAGTTACTTAATCACATAACACCTTCTCCCGATTAGAACATTTTTTTTATCAGAAACATAACACTTTCGATCGATCTGTAGTATAGTAATTTATTAAAAAATTTAATTCGTACTTAAAGTTAAAAATTTATTATTCTCAGTATAGTATACCAAATTGATGTTTGATAATACAAATATTATCAAAATAAGATGAGTACATAAGACTTAATTTCATTTCGAGATCTCTAATTTTATCAATCAGGCGAAACTGATTGATAGATTTAGAGAGCTCGAAACTACATCTTATATATTTATCTCGTTCTCCTGATTATATATCAATTCAATACATCATAAATTGTTTATCATAGAAAACTTTTCAATTTTTTTTTAAAGTTTTTAATCCTACCTTGTAATGATCACTTAAAAAATATGATTTATATTTAAAAAATGGTTGATCACAGTATGGTGTATTAAATTTATATTTAAGGAATATAGATATAATCAGGATAACTAGATAAATATGTATGATTTTGTCCTATACCATCAATATATTTTGACTAAAACCGACTGATAGATCTACAGAGTTCAGAACGACATGAAATCAAATTTTATGTGCTCATTTAGTTCTTCTGATTATATCAGTGCCCTCAAACTTTATTTTCATACACCATATCGAGAGCGAAAATTTTTTTAAACATGAATGTGTTTGAAAATTTTAATTTATGTTAAAAAAAATTGATACTCTCAATGTGATATATCAAATTTATGTGTGAGAGCATGTATATAATCATAAGAATTTGGCAAACACATAAGATCTTAATCCATGTCATTTTAAGCTATTTGGCCCATCAGTCGATTTTGACCTGAATCGACTGATGGACCTAAAATGTTCGGAATAACATGGAATATTCGTCTTATTTTTTAAATTATATTCACACGGTTAAATATCAATTCAATACACTATATCATAGGAGACTTTTTAATTATTATTTAAAAAAAATCAATTATTACAAGATACAATCAATTGAAATTGATGTTTATTGTCACAAAAATATTCCGAATTAATTCATAGGGACAAAAATGAAATTGAGTATACGATAATTTTAAAATTAAAGTAGGTGATTTAAAAATTTTAGAAACTTTTCTACCCGGTTCATTAATTTACTGAATTTAATTCGATCGACAGTAAACTTTGGTAGGAATGCAATCAAAGTCTCGTATTAAAAATACACATAAAGGATATGAGTTTCAGAAATGAAAGATATCTTTATTAGAATGAGACATTTTAGATAGAGCATAAAAATAATTTTCACGAAGACTTAGATTCAAAGTGGACAATATCATATAATTATGGAGATATGCGAATTCTTTTGGCCCATTGCGGGAGGTCTGAGTAGGTCAATAGTGGCCAGATACTTATGAGAAGACCTAAAGCATGTCA
>JBAMIE010099210.1:0-16706 GCA_037177295.1 Kaempferia parviflora | reverse complement strand
AAATTTTAAAAGTTTTGCTTCAATTACTTTATTAGAAAGTGCATGCCACATGAAGAACAGCTACCTAATGCTTAGTCTTAAGAGCTAAGCATGTGCTTCCTCATAATTTAATCTTTCAAGATTTGAACTTTTATTTTCCGCTCAAAGGAAGAAAACCTAAGTCAATATCCATGAAAAACGTATCGAGATCGTGTCACATTTGACAACTTAGATATGGGAAAGGTACTACTAAAACATAACATAGCCTACTAATATTGATTCCTCATGTTGTGGAGCAATATGAGTAGGGATGGCAATGGATAGAGTCAAATTGGATTTTATATTCTTCATCCTCATACCTAGGATATCTGATGGTACACTCATATCAATTAAAGAATAAGATATCTTTCTATTTAATTATTATCATTCAACAAAAATATATTAAAATTAATATATATTATTTAATCGGATATTCGAGTCGGATATTGAATATTAATAATCTCTCTATATCCTGTTCCATTCGAATCAGATATCAAATCCTTCATGAGTAAAATTGTCATTCCTAGACATGAGTGTTCGAACATCATTAAATAAGTATATACTATACCAAGAAAGAACAATATAGAGAGAGTTAATAGTCTCTATATGAAGTATTTCTAACATCTATTTAATTTAGAGACATTGTCATCGATGGTGCTAGAACGATTTGAAGATAAAACCTTTATTCGGAAAGTTGATCTTTCCAAAGGAGCAAGGCGACAACAACCTTAATCTTCTTTTGAATGGATGAAAAAAACGTTTTGTTACCAAACCCTTTACCAGTAAGCATTTTAACGATGATTTGACGGATCAACGAGAAGGAAGATTTAGGCGAAAACAAGAGGAGAAACCACTATCTTTAAAGTTTTTTAAAAACAAAAATTTTATTCAATAATAATAGAGGATAATATCTTAAACATTTATATAGACCGACTCAAAATAGACAAAACGGTCAAAATACCCTAAAAAAATAGAAATTATTAAAAAATAATAAAGTAAAAGTTTGGCGCAACAAGACCTAAATGATATTTTTAAGATCCAAAATTCAATAGTTACATGCCACCCAATAATAAATATAGATATCTAAATGAGTTTCAATTCAAATCAAATAATATCAAATCCTAAATAAAAAATTATGATCTTTTGGAAAATTGAGTTGGTCTTTAAATGTTCATTTTACCTTGGCTAAGGGACAGAGTTGATAGAATCAAGCCCTATCATGTGACCTAGCCGCTGTCTGTCATTCTCCCTCATAATGCTCTGCATATATATTGATCACACAAACATCATGCCTACCCCATGTTAATAATCCGCCACCTAATCTGTCCCCAAAACCTGTCCTTCTCTAAACCCTGTTTGATGCGGACACATTGTATTCTAGAGGATCAAAATGCACACAGGGAAGAAGTAGAAGAAGAAAAAAATGATCTTAAAAGACTGAAAGCAACTGAGCTCCCTGGCTAGCGAGAGAGAGGACTCAAAGGCATCATCTTGTTAGAATAAAGACACTGATAAGAAACCCTCCCACTGCACATGCCTCTGAGTCTGATGTATATAAAAAAAAAAACTCACCTCTTTTGCCTAAATCTCTGGCATAGCTACTGCTGTCATGGCCCATGGCCCCCATCTGTATCTATCCTTCCTCCACTCAAGAACAACACTATCAGATGATATAAAAAATTTGAAAGCTAGCATGTTCTTTGGATCCAGATCCTTTGCTTTTCTCTGCTATAAACAAATCATGCACACCGCTGCTCCTTCTGACTGTGAATTCTCCTCCTCCTCCTACTCCCCCTCCTCTTCTTCTTCAGCTGCTCAATCCCAACATGTTCATGGGCTTGCCTTCCAACGTACGTAGCTCTCTGATTCTTCTGTTTTCCGTCGCCTCTTGCTTCCACTCTGGTCTCTCCGTCGACGAGCAGGGCCAGGCACTGCTGTCGTGGAAGCAGGGCCTCGGCGGCGGTTCTGCGGATGCGCTCCGGTCTTGGGATCCTTCCGATGTTAATCCATGCGGGTGGGCGGGAGTCACTTGCGACTCGGGAATGCAAGTCGTCAGCCTCGTGCTCAAGTCGGTGGATCTCGGAGGCCCGTTGCCGGACAGTTTCCAACGGCTCCGGTCGCTCAGCGAGCTGGTTCTCTCCGGCGCCAATCTCACCGGTCGAATTCCGGAGCAGTTCGGGGAGTACCAGAGGCTCGTCTCGCTCGACCTCAGCAGGAACCAGCTCTCCGGCGAGATCCCGGCCGAGGTTTGCAGGCTGAGCGGGCTCCAGTCGCTCGCCCTGGATTCGAACTGGATCCAGGGTGCCATTCCTGATGACATCGGGAACCTCTCCAGCCTCCGGTATTTGACTCTCTATGACAACTTCTTGAGCGGGGAGATACCGGCGAGCATCGGGGAGTTGGTGAAGCTGGAGGTTTTCAGGGCCGGAGGGAACAAGAACCTCAAAGGTTCGCTGCCGCCGGAGATCGGGAACTGCAGCGACTTGGTCATGTTAGGCCTGGCCGAAACCGGCATATCGGGGAAGCTTCCGGCCACAATCGGGCTGCTGAAAAAGCTTCAGACGATTGCCATTTATACCTCTTTTCTATCGGGATCGATCCCGGAAGAGATCGGCAACTGCACTGAGCTAACCAATTTGTACCTGTACCAGAATTCGCTCTCCGGTCCGATTCCTCCGCAGCTCGGCGAGCTTCCCCGCCTTCGGAGCTTGCTCCTGTGGCAGAACAACTTGGTAGGCTCAATCCCACCGGAGTTCGGCAGGTGCACGCAGTTAGTCCTCGTCGACCTGTCCGTGAACTTTCTCACCGGAGGTATCCCCCGGAGCATCGGAAACTTAGTCAACCTGGAGCAGCTTCAGTTGAGTACTAATCAGCTTACCGGAGCTGTGCCAAAGGAGATCTCCGGCTGTACCGCGCTCACTGATCTCCAGTTCGACAACAACGAGCTATCCGGGGAGATCCAAATCGACTTCGCGAAGATGGAGAACCTCACTCTGTTCTATGCTTGGCAAAACAGGTTTACTGGGAGCATCCCGGCGGGCTTAGCTCAATGTCGGAATTTGCAATCGTTGGATCTCTCTTGCAACAACTTGACAGGGTCGATTCCCCGGGAGCTATTTGGGTTGCAGAACCTCACCAGGCTGCTTCTCCTTTCCAACGAATTGACCGGATTCGTGCCGATGGAAATCGGCAACTGCACGAATCTTTTGCGGCTCCGATTGAACCGCAACCGGCTCGCCGGAGCAATTATGCCGGAGATTGGCAAGTTGAAGAGCCTTCATTTTCTTGACGTCAGCAGCAATATGTTAGTAGGTCCTATCCCATCGGCAATATCCGGTTGCGATTCCCTCGAGTTCCTCGACCTCCACTCCAATGCTCTCACCGGAGGCTTGCCGGAGACCCTTCCCAAGATGCTACAATTCATAGACGTCTCCGATAACCAGCTCACCGGAGCGTTGAGCCCCAGTGTTGGGTTGTTGCCGGAGCTGACGAAGCTCAATGTGGGGAGGAATCAACTCTCTGGTTTAATCCCGTCGCAGCTTGGTTCGTGCAGCAAGTTACAACTTCTAGACCTTGGCGATAACTCTTTCTCCGGTGGGATCCCGGACGAGCTAGGGGAGCTTCCGGCACTTGAGATCGCTCTTAATCTGAGTTGCAACCGTCTCTCCGGTGAGATCCCAAAGCAATTCTCTGCTCTCGGGAAGCTCAGCTGCCTCGACATGTCCCACAATGCGTTCTCCGGCGATCTCTCCGCGCTCGCGGAGCTCCAGAACCTCGTCACGCTGAACGTCTCCTTCAACGCTTTCTCCGGCGAGTTGCCAGACTCGCCCTTCTTCAGAAAGCTCCCGCTCTCCGACCTCGAAGGCAACAGGGGACTGCTCATCGCCGACGGCGCAACGGCAGAGGGCCGGCAGGCGAACAGAGCCTCGATCTCTGTTCTGAAACTCGCCATGTTGGTCCTCCTCAGCGTCAGCGCCATGCTACTGCTGACGGCCGTCTACGCGCTCCTCCGCTCGAGAATAGCGCCCGACGGAGAAGCCGCCACCGACGAGTGGGAGATAACGCTCTACCAAAAGCTCGACTTCTCGGTGGACGAAGTCGTCCGCAGCCTCAACTCGGCGAACGTGATCGGGACGGGGAGCTCCGGCGTGGTTTACAAGGTCGGGATCCCCAACGGAAACTCCCTAGCCGTCAAGAAGATGTGGTCGTCGTCGGAGATCGGAGCCTTCCGCAACGAGATCGCCGCCCTGAGCACGATAAGGCACCGGAACATCGTGCGCTTGCTCGGCTGGGGGGCGAACCAGAGCACCAAGCTCTTATTCTACGACTACTTGCCCAACGGAAGCCTAAGCGGGTTGCTCCACCGGAGCAGGAAGGCGCCGGTGGAGTGGGAGACGAGATACGATATCGTGCTAGGGCTGGCGCACGCCATCGCCTACCTCCACCATGACTGCGTGCCGCCCATCTTGCATGGCGACGTCAAGGCCATGAACGTGCTGTTGGGCTCACGATTCGAGCCATATCTGGCAGACTTTGGCTTGGCCAGAGTGCTCAGTGCTGCTTCACACAAGTTGGAATTCAAGGCCTGTCCTCAGATTGCTGGTTCGTACGGATACATAGCTCCAGGTAACTCACTGTTCAGTTTCAGTTACGAAATTTTGGATAAATTTTAGCTGCTGCTGCTGCTTCTGCTTCAACTTCCGTCTTTGTTCGACAGAGTACGCTTCGACGCAACGGATAACAGAGAAAAGCGACGTGTATAGCTACGGCGTGGTGTTGCTCGAGGTTCTGACAGGAATGCATCCGCTGGAGCCGTCGCTGCCCGGAGGAATGCACTTGGTCCAATGGGTCCGCGACCACTTGAGCCGCAAGGGCAACCCGGCCGACCTGCTCGACGCCAGGCTGCGCGGCCGGCCGGACTACGAAAGGCAAGAAATGCAACAGGCAATCGCGATATCGGTTCTGTGCATCGGCCACCGGGCCGACGACCGGCCGATGATGAAGGACGTCGTCGCAATGCTGGCGGAAATCCGGCATCCGGCGACTGACGAGCCGAAGGTATCTGCTGCTGCTGTATCTGTTGTTGTTGCTGCTGCTTCTCCGGCGCATGTAGGGGGCCTGCAAGACTCATCAACTTGCTCATTTGCAATGTCAGATTACTCTAGCTGAAGAGAATATATACTTGTATCCTGCTCGATTCCAAGTACATGTTAGTATTCCATTTCCACTTGAAAGAACATGTGAGTGAGAAGAAACAAACTGCAGTAAAAGCGGAAGGAAACAGAGCTGAAGCAACAAGCAATAATTGTGAAAACAACACAATAACGGAGGAGATGAGAAATCTAAACTTTGGGGTATCATTTGGCTAAAACTCTACAGAAGGAGAATTGGCAACATCAGTGCGTCGCTCTCTGCCAGTCTGCCATCCATGGCATTTTGCCTTTGGCCAATGCTATAATGCAGGTCTGGGCGTTTCTTTCAGTCATGGCATCCATGACTCAGGCTCAAACCTTGCGTTTAATGCAAAGTAATGATGATAAGGATTGAGAAATTGGATTGTATCAAGTGACTGTGGATAATACAGTGTTTTTGTGTGGAAACCAGTGTTAAAACTTAAAAGACTTGCAAATACATTTTTTTTTATTAAAATAATATAAATATCAATTAATGTTTACTTATGACCAACCACAAAATGGCAGGCACTTTTACAACGTGAATTTTCCACGAGGGAAATGTTTACTGCTACTCAGTTCAGGTGCCATTGGATTAAAGCGTTCCTTCACATTGTTTGCCTTCTTACCATTCGGCAGTAACTCCTCTGCTCTGAACCAGGCATGTTTGATCTTTAGGCAAGATATAGGAAAAAAAAAAAAAAAAAAAAGTTACCTTAGTTTAACACTCGGCGATATCCTCGGATTGTGCTGAAATTTCTTTAGTTTGTAAGTACAATCATTCGGAGACTCGAGAAGGGTACAGACATTTTCTGTCTCCGAAGGTTCGCAGTTCTTCTGTGACAACATTGTCGTTGTGGTATCAGTATCAAACATCTGCAATTTGATTGATTCTTGTTTCATCCTGGGCTTATTCTCAGTTGTGGTTCTTTGTATTTCTGCATGTTTGAACTGAACTCCAGGTTTGAATTGCTTGTCTGCTTGCTTGGGTTTGTCATTTCTCAGATTGCTAATCTCGTGCGGATCCCAGCACCAGCTTAAACTCTCATTTGCATTGGATTTGCTTGATGGTGTTTTCTCCATGAACTGCAATTTCAATGGCGTCCTCTCACTGGCAGTTTCCGCCTTGGTCTTTCTCTTCATGAGGGGAGCGCGGTCAGCAGATATTGATCTTCTTATTTGAGGCGACTCGGACCTCACATTTGTGGAGTCACAGCTTTCACCAGAAATGAAAAGAGGTTTGGCACCAACTTTTTTACTGGAGGATATCACAGAGGAGCAGCTTCTTGGCTGCAAAATAAAACCATCCAAAAAGAAATGTTGATATATCCATTTTTTTTTGTTCTTTCACACAAAATGGACAGATACTAAGATAAAGATCAATTTGCAGTTGTGTTATGTCTTTAGATATGCTTAAATTTTTGGCTGAAATTTTGAGTTTCTTAGAGAAACAAAACATCCTTTTTCATTCTGGTATAAACCCACCTTTTGACTTACTAAAGGCCCAAAATTCAATTGGTGACACAGAATACTCGAGTCTACCTTAACTCTTAGATCAAGGTCTAATAAAAAAGAATGAGAACTAGCAATATATAAAACATACCATTCAAAATTCTGATAAATGAACTTGCAGCTTATTAATAAAAAAAAATCTAAAGATTAGTAATAAACTTTGGTCAGCATGTTAAGCTCCTAGATAATAAGAGCTGTAATCTGGGATTTAGTAAACCAATCAAGCTCGTCGAGTTCTGTCTATTTCTTTTTTTAGTTCCAATAGATGGTTGTTTTTCTTATCATCATTTTTTTACAATGATTATAAACATGGACAAATATAATCTATCCAATTAAAGCACATGGTAAAGTCATTTTGGATCGTTTTCAAGTTACCTCCAGTTTTTTAAATTCATGGTTTGATTGTTGACAGTATTCAGGTCTTCTCTTCACGCTTAGCTCTAATGGTGATCTAATTTCTGTCTTTTGCATCTCAAAGCCAATACGACGTGTTTGAATTTTCAACTGCTTCAGCTCAGTTTCCTTGCTCTCAAGTGCCGTTCTTAATCTCGATATCTGAGAAAAGGTGTAACACTGCGAGTAAAAAATATATATATATTTAAATACAAAATGATCTAGACGAAAGACAACCTCTTCTTTGAGCTCTATGACTTGGCCAGCTTCCTTGTTAACCTGAGCTGCCCCAAGCTCAATCGATGCAACACGTTCAGCAAACTTGAGTGTGCTAATGGTTTCTCCAAATGCATTAGCTTCCGGGTTTACATGAACAAACATCAAGGTTTTGGCTTGACCACCTGCATGATAATTCCCATCAAGTGATTCACTATGAGACAGTGATTCATTTATACACAGATCATCATTCCCTTTGTTAGTGTTAACGGTCAATTAACCAAAACACTAAGGGGGCATAGAGTTGAATATATTTGTAACAAAATAAGTTTCTATTGAATTGTCTTAGGGGAATGGGGAATGTTATGGACCCATATGCAATTATGTAGACAGTGAGGGTGTGTTTATAATGTCTAATTCATTAAAACATACACAAATATACAAAGATACTTATCAAACTTAGACATTAGAGACAAACAAATTAAACAACAAATGAAAAAGTAAATGAAAATATATAAGCTCTTATACCTAGAGCATCTTGTAGAACTTGTGTGAGTTTGCTATTTCTGTATGGAACGTGGGAACTTCTCTGCGCAAGTGCTGAGATAACATCTCCAAGTGCAGATAATGACCGATTTATGTATTGAGCTTCTTTTAATCTGTCCCCAGTAGCTTCAGATTTGTCCACCCTCTCACTTCCCGCAAGATCAACCAGATGAAGACAGCCCTTTAGCTTTGCACCAGAAGCTGATTCCTTCCCTTGGATATGAATTGTCAAAACACTAAAACAAATAGAAATATAAAATGAGAATTCACAACTAAAATATTAGAACAAAGAACTCTAGAAGATAATTCTGCAGCTTAACAGAAAGACAAACACTACCATGCAAATGCATTCAAGTTTTGTTAGTTTCATTGGCAGGTCGAAAGTAGTGGAAGAACAATGCAAGACGTGGATGTTGTATCAACAACAAAGTAATTCCAGGAATGGTCTCTACCCAGCACATACAATCCTCCTGTAGGACCAGTTATTATTATTGTTATTACTACTACTGCTTCTTTTTTTTTCCTTCTACTACTACTATTGCTATTATTATCCTATGAAATAAGATGACAAAAATTAAAATCTGATGAAGCTGCTTTGAGTTTATATTTCTTCTAGGTTTAGAATGATTCTATATATAAATGTTTACTTAACAACAGAGACAGGTTTTTCCACAAGTCAAGCTGCTAGTCAAGTTGATATATCTGTGTGAAAAATCCGTTAACTAAATGTAGATCACCACATACAAATATGTTGTATGTTGCAATTCTAGCAAAAACTTATTAGGCTCTGCGGCATAAAAGATTCTTTCAACAAATTCAAGGAATAAACATTCTGATATGTTCAGGCTTATCTTCCCATTTACAATCAAATACATGGTTAATTGCTCCTTTATTTCTTTAAATGGATTGGTTGAAGACAAGAAAAGATAACGATCTCATTATTTGATCTTCGTAGCATATTCTTTAAGTATGAATGTGATGTGTACATGGAACTCACCAACTATTTTCTTTGAGTAAACGCCATAATTAAAATAACAACTGCAAAACAAAATATTCATTTAGTTCTTTGTTAAACTATTTGACAGTGAGTTACATACCTGTGAGAGCGGCTGCTACGATCATTGAGTGCAGTAGCCCCAACTGCACGGTTTCTCTGACCAACTTTCATCAATTCAAGAACATCTTGAGTACATTTAACAACAACTAAACTTGCATCGGGAATATTGAGGCCATTTAATTGAGAGTAGTTCCGTATATCTAATGTTCTAATAGTTCAGGATGGTTTAACTTGGATAGGAAAAAAAATTTGCCTACTGTCTCCAGATAACTTGCAGAATCTGAGCATAAAATTTGTCTAATGAAAAGGAAACACTAAAGGATATCTTCTGTCAGAACCATCAGCCACTAAAAGATCCCTCACTTGTTCATTGTAAATTTCAATCATTTGAACGCTCAATTGATATGAGATAATACCTTGTCTTGACTGTGATATATGGAATAAGTCTTCTAATGCTCGATAGTTTACACCCATTGTACTTTCTGACTTTATATCTGGACCACTCTGAGAAGCAAAAAATGAGCAATGTGAATTATACCTTTCAAGATAAGCGCGAAGAAGAATAGTATCTATGAAGGAATTACCTCAAGCATACCCAGGTTAAAGAAAGGAATTTTTCTATCAATATGTAATGAATTCTGACATAATTAGAAAAGAAATTTTGTTTTGCAAAATACAAAATAGCTTGTCTGTATAATCAAGTAATAGAACAACAGCATCCAGCCACAGATAAATGATTACTGGTTGAATATTTAGAGAACCAAAGCAAACTTGCTGACCTCAATTAGCTCTAAATACAGAAGAAATGGGTGTGAATTCAAAATCAAGATAATTGTCTAGAAACTCACACAAGGCAAAACGTACTTAAAAACATGATGAAAATTGTCTCAATGGAGAATCATACATGTTTCTTCTTACTCTGTTAATGCATATGGTCTGGTCTCGAGGAATAAAAATAGGAAAAGATAAACACAATCAAGCAAGAAAAATACAAATTTAAACTTCAAATACTAGGATGAAAAAAATAATCTAAGTAGTGCAGTATGTTCATACTATATGATTGTGTTGGCAAGGATATTTATTGGCTGTGACATAATAATTTGCAATTTAACCATCCAGAGCATACCATTGTATATGTCTTCCCAGATCCTGTTTGTCCGTAGGCAAAAATACAAACATTATAACCATCAAGAACGGATCTGATCAATGGCTGAGTGTCAGCGTAGATTTCCACTGTCATAAATAAATAACCCAATTGTCATTAGGTCAAACAGTTACCCATGATCTAGTCTAACAAAAGGATATGATAAACAGATAGAAGACGACTTTAATTTTGAGCAATAAAAAAAATTAAAATATGCATTTCAATTATGTTGATTCTAGCTAAAGCACTGCTTGTTTTCTTTCATCCAACAAATCTATTCTAAGAATTGATGGAAGAGCATGAATAATTCACAAATATGCAACAATATAATCATGTCATAAATAGAGAAAGATATCCATATACTCAATTTAATTGGGATAATTGGTATGCTCGATCTTAATCCTATTCCATTGTATAATAAATTTAATTTGAAAGTTTGCATACATTGAGTGGCATTTGCTCCAAAAGCTCTGTTGAAAGAGAAAATTTTCCTTGCATCTTTTCCCTGTTTGGGATCCATAATTATAACATTTCCATTTTCTCCAATATGCTCAACAACTGATCTTCTATCAAAGTGTTGTAGGAATGGCCTCACTCGGCAATACACTCTAATGTTACCTGCAGTAAAATTTATGGTTCATGGATTTATGTATCTCTAAAGCAAAGGATGCAAAATTATCTTATTGTAGAGGCCAATTACCTTTAAGATCTTGGACTTGATTGTAAAGCATCCTATTTTCTTCAAGCAATTTTAAATATGAAGAAGTGTTTACTTTAAGCCCTTGTACATTGCATTCTACAATCATGACACGAGAGAAGGAGATGAGTGCATTGGCTCTTATCAAAATCTAAATTATTATCACCATTTCTTACCTAGATTTTCAAGGTCCTCTTTCCATTTCTTGTGTTTGCATTCAACCTCATCTTTCATTTTACCGAAAGAAACTTTCAACTTCTGAAAATATAATGTAAAATTTAGTTACTAAAGAACCATCGAAACAAATTCTAGACTACATGGACAAAAAACAAGCTAGCTACCAAAAGGAATTAATATGCCTCATATTTTTGTACTGTTCTATGAATTCAAAATGATAGGTTTGGCCAAAGATGGTCAAATTTCTTTAAGAGATACCATCAACAAGAATCTGACAGGTGAATAAGATTTTAAGTAAATAGGGTGAATACGATTCACCAAATAACCCTACTTGATAAGGAATCCCATAGTTATCGCACTGAGTGAAGAAACAATTTATAGGGCAATTCAAATTTAACACACTTCTATTGACAAGTTTATAATCAATATTGGCACCATGTAACCAATGGAAAAATTATCAAAGCATGAAATATGCATAAATTTTTTGAAGAAAGATGAATATATACAGATTTGTTTCAAAATTTTTAATGATAAAAAAAGGTTCTTCATACAATATGTGGTTAATTTACTTCTTAAATAATTCCATTTATTCTCACTACAAAGGCATAATAATTTCTTTATACATTTTATTAAAAATGATTGAAACATCTAAAAAGCATTTGTCTCCACTGTCTTTAGCTTCTAAGAAATAAAAGAAAATTACATAGATGCATACAATTCTTAAAGTATAAAAATCTGTAGGCGCTGTCTACTAATTAATTTTACCTCTAGATACTTTTGTTGATCATCAAGTTTGTCCTCTTTATCTTTACTTGCTCTACCAGACTGCAAGTACAACTTAGTTGAAAAAGATGAGTCACCAACATTTTCAATGAGAAACTTTGAAACAACTTCTATCAAATGAGCTTTTGTCATGGTTCTTCTTTCACTCTTCATTTCCTTCCTCAATAGCAAGCCAAGCTAATGAATAAGTTCACAAAGAAAATATACACATAAGAAAAAATATATATAGGGTAGAGCAAGGTAGTTATACTCCTATTATTCAATAAGTTGTGACAGAATCAAAATTGTGTAATGAAGATATGCCATCTTCAGTACATTACCTTATTTTTATGCGATATGAGATGAATATAAAACTCTTTGACAGCCTGCTCAAGCACCAAATCAATGAACTACAAAAATTTAAACCAAGTCATTAGTCTAGAGAGTTTAAGTTGCAAGAGAGTAAAGGCAATCAAGTGTAGCACAATTAATTTTTCAATTGACCCAAGATTAGAAGTCAAACTGATCGTTAGTATAGAGATACACGATTTATATAATCTCTATAAAAATAGAAAAATCAAAAAATTGTTGAAATTTCTTGGTGTTACTATGCAAACATACTAATTATAGTGTCAATTATGTAAAGCACTTATTATAGAATTATCAGTAACATGTTGTAGCCAACTTCAAGCATAGAGTACAACTGTTGGTCAACTTTCAAAATAGAAGAAACCGAGTAGAGAACTATACATACCTAACCGCAAAAATTAAATATACATTTCCACATTTGTACATGTTATTTCAATTAAATTGCACATTCTTAAGAATAAACAACTTAAAGCATATTTCACAGTTGCTTTAGTATTTAATTTAATTTGAAGATGTAACTTAACTTTTTTAAAATTACTATAATGTATTTATTGAATAATGTGGAGTTTCCATTTAACCATAAATTGAATTTGAGATTTCTGTTTGCCTATGTATTAAAGAATTAAATTGGATTAGAACTAAGTCCAATTATTTGGATTTAATAGATTTAACTAAGTGCATTTGAGTCATGTGAATGTGTCATGGTTAGAATGAGGTTAATCTTGGGGTTAGATTGAGCTTATTCTTTTGTTTTAATTAAAATCTATGGTTTTAAAAAGAAGTGAATTGGGTTTAATGGATCCAAAAGAATTTTTTTATAAAAAAATATATATAAATTGAAATTCCATCTCTCAATTGCTATAGATCAAGAGAAGAAGCAAGTCCTCCACAGCGGAGTCCAAGCACAAGGATAGAGATGGGGATCAAACCTATTTGGAGGTGAAGTTTTCAATTTAAAAAGGGCATGAGAGGGAAACTTGAGAGGATAGTCATCTCCAGCTTTCAATGACACTCTATAGATTAGTTTTGTATGGAGAATTGTGACCAAATGAGGACAATCTAATAGTGTGTGGGCGCACCTTGAAGACTTTAAGAAGTTTGAGTGAGAACAAGAGAGCCTCAAGTAAGGAACTGGTGAAAGAAATAGAACAACCTTGAACACGGTACAAACGATGTCCATTTTGGTCTTATCGAACCAATATTGACTTCTTTAACAAGTAATTTATTGATAGCAATCAATCAAGAACAGTTAACAGTTTTGTAAATGTAGTAGTAGATTTGATAATTATGGATGAACATAAGAAATAATGTAGGCTTGTCAAATTGAAAGGTATATTACCTTACCTACTTTTTCCTTCACAGGAAACTCTTCAGCATCACTACTTTCTGAAAATACAGCTTTTAAAAGTTGGGTTCCAAATTGGTTAAAGATGATATCAAGGGCATCAGTAGCTCCGGAGTCTTCTAAAGTAGCCTCAGTGGTCAAATGTAGAAATTCAGATAATTGTTGATTATTTTGCAAGTTATAATCATCTAATGACTCGTCAGAACTTCCACTAAGAAGTGAGGAAGGGAGTCCTCGACTCATGTTTGTGATCTTGACAGTTCCACCATACCTCCACACACCAACTCCACCAGCTAGCTTCCATTCATGATATCCTTGGAGGCAAAGAATACAATCAACGACCTTGGCTGATGATCCACCCTGCAGATAATTGCCAATAAAAAACTAAACAACCGGTTCACCTTTGGTTCTTTCACATCGAGTTCAGTTCCGATGAAACAGACCTTTTCTAAATCCGATGCTTCAAAAGTCAGCAGCTTCATGCTCCTAACCGCGACAAGAAAGTTCCGCATATTTTCAAAATATTGAATTGCAGATTGAGCTGCTCCATCTATTGACTGGACAGTAATAACTGGATTCTCTACAACCTTCACCAACCCAAAGAACGCATTATTTACAAACTCATGAGACATTAAATAGGAATCTATGTGCAAAAAGAGCCCAGCATATTCCATCACGGGAAAATGATATCTCAGTGACCAGTATCATCTTTCTGATGGTGCTGCCAGGGAAAATAGAACCAGCGCATTGCTGGTTTTAGATAACTAATTCATGGCAACAGAAAAAGCGAGTTTGATAAAGACGAAGGTAGAGGAAAACCTTCGGCACAGCGCCTGGATTTACTAGGTTGAGGACGTTGCACAGTATCAGTCCATTGCGCAGAGACTGGCAGAATTCCTCGTCTGTCGGCTCTTTCGGCAGGGTTTGGGCTGCTCCCTGATCCATTTGCCTCAGCCATTCTGCCGCTTGGTACCTTCTTGAAGCTAATGTTGATTCAAAAAGAAAGATAAATTTGCAATTAACACAAGGTTTAAAGAAAATAGCATACACGCGCTTATTGATGCAATCTTTTGTATATATGCAAGGCTATACTATCTTATTTTGTGATAACCCAACCAATTACTTCGGCAATAACATATATATAACAATGTGAAAAAAAATTAAATTCAGCAGATCTACTTTTGTGAGAACTGACAACTACTTTTAGACGAGTTTCAATTACTTGTCATCAAAGATCGCTAACAATAGAACTGTTTCTTTGACGAATCAAAGAAGGGGGCAAAGAGCACGATGAACTGCGATCATTGAAAATCACGGAGAGAAGGCAAGGTCTAGAACTCACCAGCTTCTTCAGCTTTCCTTAGAGCGAGCTCGTCGCTGATGCTTTGATCAACTCGGAGCTCCTTCAGCGCTAGTCCTCCTCTCGATCCTAAAATCTTTCCGGAAGAAGAAGCCATATTGATCGATGCTCACCAATTCCCCTGCAAGCAAAGCAATGGAGAGAGAGAGAGAGAGAGACCGGAGTTCTCGTGTGACGTGCGGGGGAGGCGCATTTGAAATGGCAACGGTGGGCTTGTTTAATTGGGAAGGGCGATGCGATCGGTCGGTAGTTCCACGAGTTCGCATCTCCTCTCGCTCCAAAACACCAAGCAGTATTTCGAACAAATATAATTCCAACACGCGTGAAACTCACCGTCATCTTGTTCTCAACCCAAGCATGCGATCCCTGATCGGTGTCGTGGCTTATATAAGATTAGTAAGCAGCAGCTCCGCTTCCGAGTCAAAACGAACGGTGGGGGCCACGCCGTCGGTCGTCGGTCTTTCGAATGGGAATTGCAGCAGTTGTCGATCTGGCGGGCTCGTGAGTTTGAAATAGCTGACCGTTGGCGATCGGCATCTCACGCTCAGAGCAGGCTTCCTGTCCTAGATCTCTCAGTCCATAGGAAAGTTGTCGAGCAACAAAATGAATTTTATAATTCTTTATTTTTTTTTTTTAGATTTTAAAGTGTTAGAATAATTAAATATCGTACATTCCAAGACTAACTTAGAGGAGATGATCTTGGACATGATGAATCATTTGTAAAGTCAAATTATTTGCACGGTTAGTAGTCATCCGTAATTTACCTCCTCCGTGTTGATCTAGTGACAGATTGACGGGGACGCTGGGGCGAGTGAATAGCTTTTTGCCACATTTGTAAAGTCAAACTGCTCCATGGTTATATGGGTGTTTACTCTAACCAGATTTGAGATTAATTTTCAATAAGTATAAAATATCTTATTAAGCATCTCACCATTTCCAAGCAAAGGGTCATAGGACAAAATGTCCTCCGCAATTTACATGTCTGTATCTAGCTGAGCGATTAGTGATACTGGACCGCCTGAGGTGAGCGTTATCACTATTTACTCCAATTAGTAAAGTCAAGCTCCAAGAGGAATAGTGTTGCTGTTAGACTCTCCAATTGGTTAACCAAGCATCTAAGGCTCGAATTTCAACTGTGACGCACTGTAGAGATTTTCTTCTGATGGAACGATAATCCTAAGAACACTAGCCGCTTGGATAGGTCTCCATGAGTACTCTCCAACTTACCCTGATGGTCAATAGAAAATTTTATAGGATCGAATCGATTACCATCAAAATTAATCAGTTTAAATAATTGGATACTTAAATTACTAAAAAAAAAATTAATGTCTTAAAATATTGACCAGTCTTTATGGTTCAAGGTTGTGAAATATAAGTATTAGTAATTTTTTTAAACTATGCTTTTAAAATATGCAAATGATTTAAAAATGTTAATCTACCATTTTTGTTCAAATTGTTATTTTTTACTAAAACATTGATTTTGAACACATAAATACAATCCAAAAAGCCATCAAAGATTTACTATCTAGGAAGTTAAGAGGCGAATAGATAGTTTAAAAGCATGTGTGAACTTCAATGACTTCTTGGGTCGCATCTATATACTTAGCTTCGACGACTACTTGGCTAAAACTATTGGATAAATATTTAATAATTGTATGAACATATAAACTTGTATTAAAAAAAGTTAAAAGATTACTAATAAAATACTCCAAGCCACTTTAATTTCATAAAAAATTTGTTTTTGTTCTCCACTTGCTAACACCAAAAAGTATTCATTAATGCAATTCATGTCTTTGCATTTATTCCAATCAACTTCCAGAAGCAAAGGTAACTTATAATCAGGACAATACAAAGTTTTTAAAGAAGTTTGTGAAATGAGAAAGTTAAATAAAAAACTTCTAACCATTATAAGTGTTATGTTTAAAGTTTGCAGTAGTAA
>JBAMIE010099108.1:0-13691 GCA_037177295.1 Kaempferia parviflora | reverse complement strand
ACGACCTTCATGATTGTGGATCAGAATGGGTCGAGGGATGACGAACCAGTGAATCTGTGTTCTTTTTTAGACAGATCCTCTTATCCACAATTCGATTGATCCGGCTCACATTCCACCTACCTACTAAATCGATCCTGTCGGTGCGGACAATACTTGCACCTCATTTAGATCGTGTCACGTGTGCAGTCTGACATATTTTTAAATAATGTTTTTTTTTAAAAAAAAAAAGGTACACACGTGGCACGATCTCAATGAACTGCAGGCATCGCCTGCACCAATAAGATCGAATTAACCCAATTAAGAACAGTTGTACTGGTGGTGCGTTATTCGAATGTTATAACATTCGAATAACGAATTGTATGTATTAAAATTAATACATGCAGTGTGTTATAATGCATATACAATGGACGCGTTTAAAGTACAATTATATTATTTTATTAAAATAAAAATTATAGCAGCTAACTGCCACAACTTGTTGTAACTATATGTTTATGGCATGTGGACCCCACAAATAATGAATATTAATGTTAAAACGAATATAAGAGAATGAACATGTTAATATAATATGCATATGACATGTGAACTTTATATTTTTTATGAGATGGTGGATGTTATAACGTTAAATGAATGTGAATGCTCTAAACCCCAAAAACGCATTGACAATCCAACATCAGTTCAATGAGACTTGGAGATCTAACATCATCTATAATTCAATTTGGCAATTTTTGATAGTCAACCATAATTAAAATTTTCTTGTCATTGTTCAAAGTATATTCAATTTATTTACAACTCTAAATATTAAATTTAATACTCCAACCTCATACACATACTAATATTCTTTTTTAAAGAATGTCTTTTGAAAATATTGGAGTGTTAAACTCCAAGTAACGGTGCAAAATACAAATTTTGACCACTCTACATCTGCTCTTAGACTTAATCAAGCTTTTATCCCACTAAATGAAAGTCAATACACATGACTCTTCAAAAAAACAAGATCAACCGCCGTTTTGTTCATATATTTCTCTTATGCAAAAACCGTATGAGATCGATAAATCAACAAATCATCTGTACATGGCGCCCACATGCTTCCATGTAGAAGGATGCCACTGTATGACCTGAAGGACTCCCTGCCTCAGTAGTTTAGAAAGACTGTAGTTGTCGCGATGATAGATTTCTGGTTAGCGAACTCCTCGTAATCCAACACAACATCAAGTAGGTTTGAGGGGAAACTCATGCTCGCGCAGAGATGAATTAGAGTTCAATCTGTTGTAGGTCGTCCGAGAGAGAAGCATCATTCTGCTGCAAGGTTGATGAGCTGCCGATTGGGCTGGCCGGCGTACTGCGAGTGGGTGAGAACATTGTAGGCCCCTGCCATGGCCTCCTGCCTGTTGTAGTTTGATTGAATAGCTCGTAGTTCCCACTCCAGGATGTGGCTCTCGATCTGGACAAGGAAGAAGCAGCTCCAGAGTCTGTGTTCCCAAGATGTACAATGCTGCTCGTGCTCGGGAACCGGGGAATGGAGGATGAAGCTGGTGGGGACAAGGATGCTGCTCTTGTTGCGGATTCAGGTGAATCTTCGCCAGTGGAAGGAATGGAGGATGAAGCTGGTGGGGAAAAGGATGCTTCTCTTGTCACAAGTTCAGGTGGATCTTCGCCAGTGGTACTAGTGCCATCTTGGTTGTTTTCGCCTGTTGCATCAGTCGGCCTTTCCTCGGTGGATGGGGGTGAGGCGGGCATGAAAAACTTTGTGCCGGCCAATGGCTTTGTTGACGGAAGTGCAGGTGACTGGAAAGGTTTTGTGAAGGGACCGCCGCCGCCGCCGCTGCTGCCTTTGTTGAATGTATCCACATATCTAAGGAATGTCAAATTGTGTTAACACCAGAACAAACAAAATACATAGAAGGAAAAATACAAATAAGGAAGATAAGAGAGTCGACCTGGACCGAATGCCTACTTTGCCGTGCGCTGAGAACTGATTTTGGCTGGGTGGAATTGGTGGTATTGCAGAATTCTGTTTCGATGGAGCCAAAGGTTCAGCTGCTGGTCCTTCCTTATCACCAACATTTACTTGCTTGAAAGTATCATCGATCATGTTTTCGCTCTTGGAAGTATTACTGATCTTGTAATCCAGCATACCATTCTGGAATGATTTTGCTGTTGGAGGTGGAGGAAGGGCAGGTTCCTCTGCTGGAGGATCAGCTCCTTCCTCCACCCATCTCTTAAGCTTTTCGTCGTAATAGAACTTGTTCCTTTCACCCAGTTTTGCCTTCGCATTGTAAGAAACGTATGTTAAGCCGAGAGCAAAGGAGAGGGGTGTCAGAAGAAGAATATATATGAAATAAGCAGTCATATTATGTCGATGAAAATACCTGTCGATGTGATCTCGACACCCATCCCATGGTTTTCTGTAAAAGTTGTGAGCCAATGCGTCCAAAGCGCGAGCCACCAGATATTGCCTTGCTCTGTGCACCATCTGAGTTCGAATCCTTTGATAATATTCCAACAAAGACAGTAAAAAGCCGATTAATATTCCCATTTTTAAAAGAAATCAACTATTAAAAAAGGAATTGGCTTTCCTAACAAGATGACTGATTTTCAACACAGAAAAGAGCGAAATCCTACCTGTTTTGGGATTTGTCCAAACACAGGTTCTGAAACACTTCTATTATGCCTAATTTTATTGGTATTATTACTTGACCATTCAGTCATGGTCTCCACTGATGCTGATGGAACTAAAGAATATGATGTTTCCTTAGCCATTGTTGACTGGCTATTTGATACTTTAGGGGCAACTGAATATGATGTTTCTTTATCATTTACATTCCCCGGTGGCAGTGGTGGAAGAGGTGCAGGTGCACCAATCATGCGATGAATAGATCTATCAAAGGTGGTAAACAACTTCCCAACTAGATTCCCAGGAGCCAAGCTTGAACCATAACCACCCTGGACAAATACACTAAAAAGATATAAGGACAACGCAAAAAATGTAGGCTCTGCAGGTTGTAGACAAGCTTCCCATATTAAAATTACCTGTTGGTGAATACGCAGTCTATCCTCTAAAGACGATAACACTGACTTCCAAATTTCAAGCTCGGAAGTACGAGCAGAACTCTTCAGCAATTTTGAAGCAGCTTGACAGTACCTAAATTGATCTAAATATGTAAAGTAAGAAGGATGGCAGAGAAAAACAAACTCTTACGGCTCACTTCAATGAATCAGAGATCTTCCCAATTTCTGCGAGCATGTGGGCATAAATGATCTTGTATGGCTGGAAAGGTAGTAGGATAAACTGGGAATTTCCTTGCACCTTTGAATATTCATAAAGTTCTGTTCGCTGCACAGAGGATTTCCCATAGTTAATTGGTTATTAGAAATTCACATATAGGTCCTGGAGGCAGGAGCTAGACCCCATAAAATTAATTTTCAATCGACACTAAGGAATGAAAATTCACATAGACATGTAAATGAAAAAAAAAACATGGTCAATACAACTATTAACTACTTTGTCTTTGAAGAATTACCAAATTATCATAGAAATTCAAAATTTTCAGCTAATAACTACACATCAGAAAGGGCTAACCAGTGAAATAAACACAAAGTAAATGCTTCCCAGCTAAATTTGGAAAGAAAAAATGACATGTTAAATTGGAAATTCAGTTCATTGGACTTTGTATCATCCAAGCATAGCTTGTAGCAGTAAACAAAAGGAAACCAAACATCTCCCTGTAAATGCTTGTTGGTTGTTCATAAACACCTGGCATTCATATTATCAACTGTTAATGAAATGAAAGTAAAACTCAATCCTACACAAATCAAGAATTTTTGGCAAGAGTTCTGAAACCATAAAGTTGTTCTCTTGCTACCAAAATTTGACCATGATATTTCATTATGTTCAATTCTCAAAAGATAGCCGACCCCACCTAGTGGAATAAAGCTTAATTGTTGTTATTGTTGTCGTCGTCAATTCTCAAAAGAGTAGGTAAGGCAAGCGAAATGACCACAATCAAACACACATGCAAACGATGATAAATTACAAAAGCATTTATAAATATTACCAAAAACATAAAAAGACACCAAAAAAAAAACCTGAATAGCATCAGGTGAAGCATATGTCCTTGGATACTTCAAGTGATCTGCACCAATAAGACAGAGTCTTGCACTGTCCGAATATGGTTCAATATTTGCTTCAGCAACCAAGTAACAAGTGTGAGCAGCAGTTACCTAGAGCAATATTAATTGAGAAAGTTAACCCAAAATAAATGGCCTAAAGAATCAGATAAAAACAAAAGGCAAAAGGGTGCCAACCTCTCCTTTGTCTTTCCACAGACAATCTCCAAGATGAATAATTACCAATTCATCATCTTTTGTTCTGTTTGCAGTTACAATTGCCAAATTTTCTTGCCATTCATCCAACATACCACTGGATTTAACCTGTCAATCATTTGAGAAGTCAATGAGGTCCAAAACTGAACTCTAAAGTATGTCCAGATGAATTTCAGATTACACATTGACAGTGAGCTAATATTATCGAACAAACAATTACTTGTAAAAGAGAAAAACTGTTGGCAATTAGCGTTTCAAGAGAATCATGTTTAACTTAATGTTGACAAACTGATATTCATCCCAAAGAGATCAAAGGAGAATGGGTCACTAACAAACTAGAATTGAGACAGAATTTGCTGTTAGCCAATTCTTGTGTAATATGCAGAAATTGAGAGACTATATATAAATTGTTTATATGGCAATTATGGGATTAAAATGCCAACACAATGAGCAACCCTTGTGCTAATTCGATCAATGATTAGAGCCACAACCCTTTTTTTTGTACTTTCAGTTGTTATGCACATAACTGCGATGAAATCATATGTGCCTGAAATCAGAGACGATGGTACATAAATTCGCATTTAATAAGATGACATAAAGTGGTTCAAAAATGAAGTTCATAGGAATGAGAAGCAAGCTTTGCTACTAAAAGGAGATGGAATAAAAGTGAAAATGAAATAGATATTAGTAAAACTAAGGGTAGGAGTAATATCAGATATCCTTCACTCACCAAACAGGGGCACACTTGATCCAATGCCTTGACTAGTTGACTGTATGGAAATTCATCTACTTCGACTGATTACTCAAAGCATATAGTATTGAAAAGGTAAAAGGAGAAAAATAAATGTAGCACCTTTAGTAAGTCATAGTATGAAACTGCTTAAAAGGGGAAAATGTTTATGCTTTTCATATGGGAATGGAGAGAATTGACAAGCTTAATATTAGGAAGGATCTGAATACCTGACAGAATATACGAAAGTAGCACCTAGTCATTGGGCCATTGAAGTTAGTCATTAGGTTATTAGTGTTGTTAGTTATATGTGTTGTGAGCTTAATTCCACATTGGATCTTTCAGTCAGGGTTGTGGATGATATTCATTCCCAATGTGGTTGCACCAATCATCCATCAACCTGTACCTCTGCTCTAGCTCCATGATCATTACTTTTAGTTTAATCAAGTATGAACAGTTCAGAACTTCATAATGCCCCTAGTTCATCATAATTTCACTACTTCCACTTCTACTATTAGTTTTGTGATAAAATACAAGGCTCTGTTCTTGCTTGATTTGTTGCTTCTTCTCATGAAAAGTAGCCATAAGTTTTTCCCATTCTTCAACTTTACCTGTCTCCCTTGTTGATGGTTCACATATCCTTATTAAATGATAAGGTTCTTTATATTCTTGGCATGTCCCATAAACTTATTATTCATTTGAACCCTTCGAAGATCTTTGAATTGTTTTGTTGCCTTTGATCTCCTTAACTCTTTATTCCAGGATCTACAAAATCAACAACCAATGGTGCTTACAAGTCTGATGGAGTCTGCTACCACATTGATTAATTACTTACATTTTATCATCATTAACAACCCCTCTTCTTAATGGCATTGTTGCCATGATCATCCATTAGTGTCCAAAACAATAGAATTGTGATTTGCAATCCTAGACCAGGTTCTATTGAAAACTGTGTGAGCTTAGCAAATTCCATCATGTATTTTTTCATTTGAGAAATTATAAAACTAGTTCTCCCTTTGATCTAGCTAATTCTAATATCTGTTGTCCAAGTATGATTTCCAGTAGTGATGCTTGCACATGACATATAATTGTGAATTTTACTTACAAAAAAATATTCTGAATCCCAGCCTTTAAATATTTACATCCAATGAGAAACCTCAAGTTATGGTTATCTATGACATTGTTTCCCAATCAAATACAATTCTGAGTCCTAAATAATCATAATTGTGCTTTACTCCTTTTCCCTTATCATACTGACTCCATGGAGCACAACAAACAACATGCAAGTTCAAATCAATATCAAAGTGGAATACCTTACCCAAGACTAGCGCAGGGTACATATTGATCCTTCCAGGTGATCTCTGATAGCTGATTACCAGCAGCACAAGATATTATTTTCAGAAGTGCAACTTTATTATCATCCTCATAATTATTTGTTGTAAATTTTATATTCATTGTAGAAAATTTTGTCATAATTAAACTAGTGGTTGAAGTGGTTAGCAAAATTATTCCAGATTTAACTGGTTAAACCAACCCCACAATTTAACAGATGTAGTGTCAACATGATAATATTTTTTAAGTTCGAAGTTAAGAAATTGAAAAAAAAAAAAAAACAGAAGAAAAAACAACTCCACATTTTGGTTGTGAATTGCATTTTATTGGGATTATTATGTTTGATAAACTTTCCAATTTTTGTCGTCTACTTCCCATTTAGATTTGAGCAGGTTAAACAATCCTACGTAGCGGATTAGGTTTAGTTTTGTAAACTTTGATTTAAGAAGGAATAAAGGATGCACACTAAAACGAGGGTATGTTTGATATTCATATAAATGGTATCCTTACATCCATTCTCACCACACAATGGCACAGAGATTGCTGGTGGCCTTTATTTTTTTTTATTTTTTTTACCAAACTAGGTGACATGGATTCATCCACAACCTTATTGCTCTTGATCCTGTCACCCTCAATCCCATTGTTAGTGACAAACTGAAAATCATTGTAAAAGAGAACATGCAGAAAGAGTGTGAATAGAACTTAACTAATTACTGCAGGACTAACAAATGTTTGAATCATGTAAAAGGTACAGTTACCATAATTGCTAAAAGAAGTCAACAGTCATGAAACTAATATAGGCCCTTGCCACAACAATCACATTAATTTTATTGATTATAGATTAACTTTCAATTTCAGCCAAGAGTGAATTCATATCAGGCAAAAGCATACTTTTAACTTGAAGTGAAAAACCACCGGAAACTTCATTTGAAATGATAATTAGGAGTAGAGTATTTAGAATTTAAATCACCTCTGCAAACTGTATAGGTGAAGCCACAGATAAGAAATTAACTGCGTTGTCTGCTGAAAATACATCTGCAGGCTGCCCAGCAATAAGAAGACATAGTGATCGTAAAGGTGAACCAAATGCAAATTGATGTTGTGCCATCTTCTTCACTGTGTCAACATAAAACTGTACCCATCTTTTATGAGAAACAGAGTTAATAAGGAATCTTCCATTTATAACTACTCACATGAAAAAAGAATCTTCAATTTATAATCACTTGAACATGAAAAAAGGAATTATCTAAAATTGAATCAAAATCAAGTAAATTAGTTCTTTACTCACACAGAAAAGAACACAGTACACAAACCTTATCTCCAAGCTGTGCAGCAAGAACAAGAGCAAGGCCCCACAACTGACCTACTTGTGCAGATTGGAGAGCCTCCTTCCTTTTACCACAAACAAGAAGGCTTTGTACCCTAACGGCAGTTGCCTAAAAGAAATGTGCAGGATATAGACTTCTACAGGCAGTTCACTAGACAATATGAATAAAACCTTGGATGAATTCACAATACCTGAAGTTGACTTTCTGGTGGAATATTATTCAAACAATGAGCATAGGAACCATAACCTCCAAAAGGACTACTAATTTTAGAGGAAGCAAAAAGTTTGCATACTGCCTCTTCTGGACCATTTAAATCCTACAAGGGAGAGAATGATAGTTTTAGAAATAACAAGAAAAATGCACAAATTTGAAGAATTCAAAAATCAAAATTATGAGGAAGTATGTTTGTGTTCCTAAACAGTGATTATTCTTTGTTAGTTCTTGCTTAAAAAGTATGCAACTGTGCATGCTTCAAATCTGAACAGACAGAGAAACTGCATAAAAACAGCTCTGTACAGAACGAACAGACGGTGACTAATATTTAAAGCCACTGAGAGGTGCCAATCTTATTGTAGGCCTCTATTATGTATCATCTATTAGCCTATAACAAAACATTCACTACACAAATATGTCTTAATTTTTGTGCAATTCAAAGTAGCTTTGAACATCCTACTATTTTTTGTGCAATTCCCAGCTGCTTTGAACATCCTACCATACAAACGTATCCCATATATATTTTAATTACAAGCAGATTATGTCAGCTGCAGTCTTTAAACCATGAATTCAGATGCACTGCATCATCATTAACTCATGAGCAAGCTTGCTGTTTGAGTATTTGGTATCTGATAGTCTTCTGAGTGTTACTACTAATTTAGAAGTGATTGCAATCGCAGAACATTTATTCTAGCTTCCAGATAAGCCAGGTTAACAACAGTGGATTGTGTAAATTAGTTCATGCAATGCAAGACCTGACCGCACCCTTAGCTGGTAAATCCAAAGCTGCATTCAGCAATGATGCAAAAGGAAGAGGAGATACTATCTTAAATTAGAAGGAAAATGAACTAGCAATGATTTTTTAGAGAATATGCAAATTAAGTGTGAATTTTTTTTTAACAGAATATTTTTTGAAGTGTCACATAAGAGGTTGTGAGCCCCTATTTCTCCTTTGTCATAGAGAAATAGAGTCATTTCAGCTTGTGCCAAAAAAAGGGCACAGAATCTGTTCAAGATAGTATTAAGCTCATGCAGATGAAGAAACCCCTTATCATATTAATAAGAGAGGATTCATAAACAGCTTTCTAAATTACTTTATGAAACTCATGTTCGTCTCCAATTTGTGAGGCAGACAATAGAATCTAAGTGAAGGATCATACTTCACAGTGATGATTTTGAGTTAACAATCAACTTCTTCGCCATCTCCACAATGAAGCTTTGCATTATGAATTTCTATTCTCATATTTAGGCTACCTACATCATCCTTGATTTTTTTTTTTTTTTTTTTTGGTTACACTATTCACTAAAAAAGTGGAAATGACAACTATTAAACATTTCAAGTTTAGTGAGCACAAACTAGAAGCCAAATAAGTAAAAAAAATTTTGAATAACCTGATTAACCTAAGCCACCAAAACCCAAACAGTAAAAGCTATAGGTACTCTGGTTACTCTAAAGAGAAGTCAAAGAATCTTACAGCCTGTTGATCAATTTGTAATCCAAACATCTAGAAATTAGGAATTTGGCTAAGAAGACTAAGAACGATTTTTTTCTTGTTCAATCAACAAAATGCTAGAAAGAGAAAAGTAGAGGCATTAGGAAAATTAGTCATAATGATGCCTCTATATTCCTACATTTATGTTGTCCATAAGATTGAGCAACACTGACGACTATCAGCCCAAACCTACTCAATCATTGTTGATGATTTCATTTGCTATAACACTTAATGCTAATCAAATTACCATATGATGTCATGCTAAACTGCATACAATTAAACTTAACATGCTGGAGAATATAACATACCATAAGACGATGGAGAAAAAGAATTGTCATGTTAAAAAGAAATTCCATTCAATAATGTTTATGACATGGGATGGTTGAAAAGAAATCATTATTATCTGGACATTAGATGTCCAACAAAGACTAAGACATTTGCACAAAACTGACTCCAACGTTATGAAGATATTCAGAACATATGAGTTACAAAAGAAATAGCAAACAAAATTTTACATGGGCCTGTGAAATATGAGGTATTGTAGGGGGAAAAAATCATATAGCTGTAACGAGAAAGAAGATGAAAATAATATGTTTTAATATGACAATAATGTTATAAAAACCTCTAGTGATATATCAGATCCAAAAGGAGATCGAAGTTTGCCATAATGCTGCAATGATATTCGGAGCAATGAAAGAAGCAATTTCAAAAATTTCCCTTTCTGGAATTCCATGACAGGACCATCATAGCTCAAGATTCTCTCATCTAACCATTTATTTATATCCTTTGTAGAAGCACTCCCTCCAACAAGAGGACCTGGAAATTTTTGCTGGTACAAAGAATGGAAGTAATCCAACACAGTGCCAGAAACAAAATTGGAAGCATCAAGTTCATTCTTCACAACTTCAGATAAGTTAAGAATAGAGATTGCACCACCAGGAGATTCCTTCCAAATGGCGAAAAAGAATTAAAAATCAGTTGCAGTGCACACACAGAGAAATAGATGTACAAAAGTAGAACAACTAAAATACATCCACAACCAATACCAAAATTTTGGAGCTCACCTGAATTCCATAGTCTAAATTTGTTCCAGAAGAGTTGCTATTTTTAGTAACTACAAACTTCCCACCAAACCCAAAAGAAACCAAAGCATGTGCAGGACGCCCAGCTGATGATCTGCCTTCATCAGGAGCATGAGAGAACATGGAATAAGAATCCTTTGTATCTTGAAATGAAGGCTGTCGAAAGTCAACTGAGTTATGATTGCCTAAAAAGCTGTTGGATATATTTTGTTGCATGGTATGTGGCAGATTTTGAAGATAAACTGGATATGTACTTTCTTCATTGGCAGAGTTGTGTTGCATAATTGCCCGATTGGTCAAGCCATAACCATGATTCACCATTGGTTTGAATGTCTGAAGGGCCATGTTATTATCTGCATGAGTTATTGTAGCAATGCTTGGTTTATAAAAGCTCTGCATCTGCTGGTTTTGAGAAAATCTATTTTCGCCAATTTGTTTCGCCTGCAGCATGTTCTGCTGATGAGAATAGCTGCTTGATAGATCAACCCCGTGCCAAAACTCTTGGCTCCCTAAGGATATATCAGTCCTTTGATCAGGTCGACCAACTTCATCATATACACTACAGCTCCCTTCTGAGAAGCCAGCTGAAGCAATAGCCTCATTCTGAACTACATTTGGTATTTTTGTAGTCTGAGTGTATGACTCCAGGGTATACCACTGTTGGGTGTTGGTATCATAATACCACCCTGGATACTGAGGATCAAAGACAACATTAGGAGGAAATTCCATGTTCTCCTGATAAACAATGTTCCAATTGTAAGTTGTAGCAGTATTAGCTGATGTCCTTTCTTCAGCCATGGTCTCCAGGGCTGACTGCGAAATCTGCTGAAGATGTAGATCTTCTGAAGTACCCAAGTTAGAAGTGACAGCAGCAGCTTCTGCACTGTCATTAAAATTTCCCTGTGAATCTACTCCTGATGAAGTATAGTTATCTTGTGTAATTACGTTTTCATTATAGCCATCCAACTGATACCATTGCCCAGTGATTGAATCATACTTCCAACCAGGGTAAATTCTCTCCCAGTATTGTGCATCTACACCACCTGTGTTCTGATCAATAACTGAATTGAAAAACTGCGACTCTTGATTACTCTGGGAATCTCTGTGTGTGTCCACGTTTTTAACTTGATTTTCCACATGGAGAAAATTAAAATCAGCATTTGAATTCCGTTTGTCAGATGATGGATTGACATTCTCAACAAAGAAATCTGAAGAAGTTTCCAACCCAACATTGTCAGACTGCTGTGTGCCAAGACTGAAGGCACTCCACTGAACCTCCTTTATACACGTCCCCCTAGATCCAGCATTATTAGATGGCGATGTGCTTTGCATTGCAGTCTCAAGAACGCTCGCAGAAGAACTTTCTGATGTGGATACCTTGTCTGGTGAATAATTCAAAGTTGGACTGTCATGAGAAGCCAAAACATCTTCTGGATAATCTGCAAGCTGCAATGTCTCATTTTGTTGTGGACCATTTAATTCTGAAATTAATCCAGCATCATCAGGGTCATCCACAAACGTAGCAGTGCCATCAAGACTGACATTAGATAAATCTCTCGCGATTTCTTTAGAACGAATATGAGATCCATTCCCGCCAAAATCTTCATCCACTAGATTGTTGAAGAAATCGTGGTCGTCGTCAGTCTGATCTACCACATGAGAAGGAGAGGAACATGCCATTTGATCCTCGACAAAGCAAAGCTATCGAAGTAAAGTTCGGTCCTTTTCTCTCCTACCGCTGGCAGAGCAATTTTCCTGATCCACCCAACCACCGACTTAGTTCCAGCCGAATCCTCCCTTACCGAATCAAACCTACGAAAAAAAAAAGCTAACAGGAGATCCAAGCCCGTGGCTGCAGCTCCAATTCGAGAGGAAATTGCATACAGAACCCTAGCGGATCTCCAACCGTATCCCAAAATCCGGCTTCTCAATCGACACTAGAATTCAGGTAGCCACGACACGCATGATCGAGGAATTCCCCCGCCTCCATACACCTAACGATGCTGAAAGATGCAAATTATACGCGGAACAATGAATTGGCCTTCAGAACTTATAACTCACCGGACAAGACGCGCGAATCGTAGAGGAATCAGGTGCGCAGGGATCTGAGAGGAGAGAAGTGAAAAGAAGAACGAAACTCGATCGCGATCCAACCGACGTCACACAATCCCACCTTGCGCTCGCCGTTTCTTCCCCGGGTCTAAACTTTTTTCTTTTCCTCCTAGATTTGTTTTTTTTTTCCTCCGTTTTCTCTATTTTTTTTTTTTTTGTTTTCCTTAATATTTTGTTTCTATTTTATTTCTTTTTCACCTTCAGCGTTGGGCCAGTATTCAAATGGGGGGAGGACGAAGGACAAGGGTTGCGTTGACTCGATTTGGGCTGAGAAGAGTAACAAACTGAGAATTTTAAAATTTTATTTTACAAAAAATAGTTATATTATTTAATTCAGCTCAGTTTTAAATTTTAAATTTTGTATTCTATTAAATCGAATAGATTAAAATACCTCATCAGTAAATCTCTTGTAATTTCGGTTAATTCAGTTTTCAACCGTATTAATTAAAATTTTATCAATTCAGATTTATTTATTTTTTATTGAAAACTTTAGTTTGATTAGTTTGAAAAAAATTAATTTATTTAGTTTCAATTAATTCAGTTAAATTCAATTCAATTTTAATCAAATACTAAGCCCTAGATAAAATAGTAGATTAAGGGGCTTAAATGTAAATGGATAGTTCTAAGAATAACTTAAAATTATAATAAGAGATTATGATTTAGTTTACTCTTTGATGTCTTAAATAAAATTAAATTTATGCATATTTATTTTGATTATCCACTTATTCATTTAGTCTACTTTTTAAAGTTCTAGCGATGATCATGGTCATGGTCATAGTTATGATTGTACACATAAGCATATGTTACTACTATGAAAGTTGATCAAGGTACAAATGGTGTACCTATTTCCATCTCAGAGTGATTTTAGAAATTTATGGTATATTTTTTATCAAAGGAGAAGCATTAATAACACCTCAGAATGATTTTAGAAACTTTACAAAAGGAACACATATATACAAACTTTAGTAAATGTACTTTCTGATTTATTTTATGTGGATTTGGAGACATATAATCTCTAGTAAAAATATTTCAACAGGCCACCCTAGATGAGAACAACCAAAGTCAATGTAGAAGATTT
>JBAMIE010099004.1:0-16708 GCA_037177295.1 Kaempferia parviflora | reverse complement strand
ACTCCTCCGGCGCTCCTGTGACACACCGAGACGTCCACGTCTCCGGTGCCGGTTTTGGCCGCCCGGCGGAATGGTAAAAACCGTCCGTGCCGGGCGGCAAGGAACGACACTTCATTCTATGGTTGATACCTCTCTTTAGCTGGTGGAGCATCATCTTTTGTATTTCGTTGCCTCCATTTTTTTTTTCCATTGGAGGACTTGCTAGACGACAACCAAGTTTTTCTGTTTCTTATAGTGGATCGATGGTATATTTCTTTTGTGAAATGAAAATCCCGGTTTTGTTTCTAACTGTTTTCATTCCAAGGAAATATTGAAGTCTTCCAAGGTCTTTTACCTTGAATTCAGATTGTAGCAGCCCTTTGAGGTTTGCAATCTCATCATTGTCATCACCCGTGATCAACATATCATCAACATACACAATCAAAATAGATTTCTTTCCATCCCTTGACTGTTTGACGAAGAGAGAATGATTCTTGACTTTGTGTGTACCCAAAGCTTTTCATGACAGTGCTGAATCGAGTGAACCACACGCAAGGATATTGTTTTAATCCATATAGGGACTTCTTCAACTTGCAAACTCCTGATGTTTCCTTGTTCTCAAACCTAGGGTGTATCTTCATATTGACTTCTTCATTTAGAGTCCCATTTAGAAATGCATTTGAAACATCTAATTGATGCAATTGCCAATCTAAGCTTGCTGCTATGGATAGGCACACCCTTATTGAATTTAACTTTGCAAGCAACAGGTGCAAATGTTTCCTCGTAGTCAAGCCCATATGTTTGTGTATACCCTTGAGCCACCAAACGTGCTTTTTATCTCTCTATCTTGCCTTCCAGCCTTATTTTGACAAAAAAAAAGTTCATTTACAAGTTACTACCTTCTTTCCTTTGGGCAAATTTACTATTTCCCAAGCGTCATTATCATTCAGTGCTTTCATTTCTTTAAAACCAGCATCCCTCCACTTTGAATGTTTTAAGGCATCATATATGTTGGTAGGAATCTCCACGTGATCAAGTTGAGTGACAAGTTTCCCGTGATTGTTAGACAACCAATCATAAGATACGTACCTTTCAATTGGATGTTTAGTAAACATCCGTGGCCCTTTCCTCATAGCAATGCGAATGTCTAGATCCACAACGAAATGTTTCCATTGCTCATGTGATGATGAAGGTGGGAGAGTCTCAATGAGTAAGGGTGACACAAGTAAAGAGATTGAAGGATCCCAATGATTAGCTTCCCTTGAATTCGCCTCCTGAAGATGAGCATTGGAATATGACTCATCCTCTAAGAATGTAACATCATAGGACATAGAGAATTTTCTTGTGATACAATTGTAGCACTTGTATCCTTTTGAGTGGGTGAGTAGCCAATGAAGATGCATTTGATGGCTTTTGGGTCAAGTTTCCCACGTGCAGGACTGTTGTCATGTACAAAAATTGGAACTCAAATCCTTTGGGGGGAGAGAGTTAAAATGACGGATATAAGTGAATTTTTTTTTTGAGACAATTGATTGGTGTTCTAAATTTTAGGACTTTTGATTAGGTAGGCAGAAGTTAAGATGGAATCATCCCAAAAGAGATGAAGGACATAGAAGATAATCCCTAAGGTTGTGAGCAAAGTATTCTCATCCATTATATGTGCGGAGTATGTGGCTGTTACATTGGAATAAATTCCTTATCATTTTATGATATTGTGGAAACACATACTCGACATCAGATTTATGTTTGAGAAGATAGACCCAACAGGTACGAGTATGGTCATCTGTGAATGTAATGAACCATCTCTTGCATGTTAAATCCCCCACCCTAGCTGTCCTCTAAATATCACTATGAACTAGGTGAAATGGTTTAGAAGCTTGATAATTGTGCATTGGATAATTTTTTCTAGTTTGCTTAGTAAGAATGCAGGACTCACAGGGAAAAAAGATGGATCATTATTAAGGAATAATTTTGGATACAAGTGCTTCAAATATTGAAAACTTGGATGTCCTAAACGTCTATGCCATAAGAGTACCTCCGAATTGATTGAACTAGACCCAGAGAGACTAACTGGTAGCTTTGGTTGCAAGGAAGAACTAGTGAGATAGTAGAGATCATCCTTAGTTATTTTGCTAACAGATACGAGACTCTATTTTGAACTTCGAACATGCAAGACAGATTTCAATTGAAGTCCTGGAACGAGAACATCTCCAATCCTTGCCACTGTAATTGTATTTCCATTTGCCACTAAAACTTTCACTTCATTGGTGCATATTTTGTAATTTGAAAAAACTATGCATTGCCCCGTCATGTGACCAGATGCATCGCTGTCAACAATCCATTTATCTTTATAATTCCTTTGTGATAATAAGGTTGATGAGATATTACCTCGTTGGGTGGTTGAAGCCTTAGATGTGGAGTCCAAAATTTCAGGATTTTGGTTTTTGTGGAACAGGGACTTTAAAATCTCCATTTGTTCATGAGTAAAAGATGCGGGAGGAGTCTTCATGAATAATAATAGGGACTTTACAGTCTTTTTTGCGGGCTGATGGTTAATATGAGGGTTTTCCATTAATGTCTCAACAAGTTTCTTTGGTATGATTTGGCTTCCCACAATGCTTACACTGTAGTTTATTTTCTCTGCTTATGAAATTGTGGTCTAGTGGCTGCCAAGGCAGATTCTTGTGGTTGCTCTTCTGTGACGTTAAGAGTGGAAGGCTTCATCATAACTTTCTTTCCACTTTCTTCTCGTCGAACTTCAGAAAATACTTCACAAGTGAAGGAAGAGGTTTGACTCCCAGAATGCGACCTCACACTTCATCCAAGTCTTTGTTGAGGCTCAATCTTTTTCAAGGGCCTTGTTATACAACACTCCATCTTCAGCTCACTTTTATGGGATTGTGTAAAAAAGATCCATTTCTTGCCATAGATCAATCAACCATTTGTAATACTTGACATTGATCCTTGCTTCATGTTCCACAAATTTGATTGGATTTCAAAACATTGTAATGTGTTTTGAAGATCTGAGTACATCTCTTGGACTGCTAGATTTCTTAAGCATTCTTGTAGAATAGGTAAGTTCTTCCAATTTGAGGCTTCATTTTGGCTTCCCATGCGTTGTACGTTGCATCACTAATTACTGGCATTGGTGTTTCACTAGTTAGATAACCCATTTTTCCTTTTCATCGAACCACCAAAAGCACGGATTGAAACCATTCTTTGAAATTTGACCCATTAAGTTTATGTTGAGTAATCTGCAGAAAATGATTCATACCCAAAGTTGCGACAATGGTTCCAAGAGAATTTGACGAATCTATGGTCGAACTCTTGGTATGATAGGGACCTTGCTCTGATACCATGAAATCAATGGAAGTGGAAAAGAATTATGAAGAAATCTATGTATTTCTCATTGAAAGATGATACAAATATACATACAACTCTATGATCTCTACCTTAGGAAAAATCCTTATAATTAAGCCAAATAATTTACACCATACCTAATTTGAAAGATTATGATTTTATTCCTAATTTTACGTAATTTTTATCATCTCTTTCTGATATTATTTTGATTCCTTATTTTCGATGATCTCTTTCCAACACTGTTGTCTTGATTCAGATCAATTAGTCTAACCAAGTAATTTGACTTGACTAGTTGAACCAGTATGGATTGATCCGACTAGGTGCCCAATAAAGTTGCCTGGCACTGTGATAGCAGTGGTTATCACAGATAACTATCAGAACTTATGATGGACTTTTTTCTGTGAAATTTTTTTATTGCTGATGTACTGCAATTTCATAGTGTCAGAGTAGTTGGTTGGATCTAATCTAATCAAGTGGCACGTCCCTAATTTTATAGTAACTCAAATATATTGTTGGGATCACTGCCTTGATTTGGTAGCTGTGGCTTAACCTTTTGTCTAAATCGTCATGTGCTTACATGTATTGTGCAGATTACCAAATTTTCAGCCAATTTTTCTTGAAAAGGAATAAAAAAAACTCAAATTGGTTTTCTTTATGCGCTTACTGAAGTGGGTAAACAATTATGATCTTCAGTTGCGCTTTAAAAAATTCCTGTTTTGATGACACAGTAAAAGAAATGAATGTAGTTTGTGATAATAATTTTTTTTAGTATGTTGCCATACTATTTGTTGTTTTGAGTTGTTTCAAATTAATTTTGCACTTATTAGGCCCCACATTTACCATCAACTATCGTCCATGTTAAAGCAAATATGGTAGCTATGCTCTGAGCTTCTGAGGTTTTTTAGTAGACATTCAATGTCGTGGGTTAAAGTGATGAAGACACTTGGCATAACAATTTACTGCATTATTAACCGATGCTAGCACCAAGATCCCATGGACAAATATAGAATACTTGAATTTGCACATGACAAGCACAAATTCAGTCACTAGAAGTGAGCTAAGCTGCAAGCAATTTATGTCATGTCCTTCAGCCACTTTATCACTTACTTTGACTTCTTTTTTCTCTGAAATATATATACACAAAATGTTCCTAAATTTTGGCACTCTTTTGACCTTGGATCCATGCCACATCAATAACTCAATCCTTTCCACCGTTCCCCCAACAGATGTCGATTCAATTCTTACTGCTGCACTTAGGCCATTTGTTTAGATTGTTTCTAAGTAAAACGCTCTAGCAGAAAATTTAAAATATTCAAAGAGCATTAAGAACAACGGTGGAAAACATTAACAAAAGCTTATCACAGTAAATTTCTGTGAAAAAATAATCCATACCAGAACTTGAAGGGTTTGGTAGAAAATTTCTGATCAAATCCAAGATTACAGACTAAAATTTCATAGTTTCATTGTTATATTATTGCTCAATCCATACAAAAATCTTTAACAATTTTAAACATCACTGGTGATACCTTATCAAATCCTAGATAATTAAGAAATTCAAATAATAAACACAATAGAACAGTTGAAAAATTACTAAACATTAGATACAAATGTTCCTTCAATCATGGCCCTTTGAAATCTTTGTAAATTTTTAACTACCAAAAATCCAACAACTTGTAAATTATCAATTGGTTTGGTCGTATAGGGACTTAGACTATATAGTTCATGACAGAGTATGACACTTAAAGGCCATCTTTTCGTGCATTTGGGGAAAAAAGCATGAAAATCAAGAGAAGTGCGAGTAGTAATGTAATATATGCATAAACTCACTTCACTAAGTTATACATCTAATATAATTGTTTTAGATGTTTAACACTCAACTAATTCATTATTGGTTCCCTTTAGCCTTTAACCGTCTTCATTTGTATTTCAATATTGTTTATTCTTCCTTATGGCATCCAAATTTCCATGTAAAGTATGTATGATATTATGGTGTGTCATTTTGGTTATATTACCTTAGGTTGGACGGAATCTCGATTTTAAAATGCCTTTTTGGGCTTTCATCTGATGTCAATCATGATGAAGATGAGAAGTTGAAAAATGTGTGTGATACAATTGAAAATTTGGAGCAGAGAATTATTGATGATGAGGATATAGTTCTATTGGTAGGAAAGGCAACACTCTGTCAGGTACGATAAGTATAATTTCTATTTTTTCTGAAATATTAGGTTATACGGTTAAAATTTAGTACATATAGCAAAAGTTGCAATGAGGGATTATATTTATGTAGGCAACCCCAATAGTTGGGTATAATGGCTTTTTGTCTATTATTAGCACACTTTAACTTGCAGGTCAAGGATTCCTTAAAGTCAATGTTATCTTTATTGCGAGGCCCTTCCAGTTCTTTTGGCTCTGTTTCAGGTGAAGATTCTTATAACCCTTGTGTTATGTTCAATCTTTACTTATTCCATCACTTATGATGCCATATTGACAGAAATGTCAAGGTCTGATGAAACAATGTTTCCATTGTCAAACATTTGGATGTTGAACCAAGATGTTAAAGAAATTAGTAATGAATTTTCCACCGGAGAATTTGCAGAGAAATTCATGTGGGACTGTGCTGATTCTTCTCTTGATAGACAATTGACACCATCCCTCTCTTCTAGAAGAAAATTGGCTTTGGCAGATGGACCAAACAAACGTGCCCGTGAGAGCCTTGGGCCTGAAGCAGTTGGATCTAATGCATTGTCTCGAGGAATGAGTATTGCTAGTGCTTCTTCAGCACCTACACGGCGAGACACATTTCGCCATAGGAAGCCTAACACCAGTAGACCGCCATCTATGCATGTTGATGATTATGTTGCTAGGGAGAGAAACATTGACGGTGCAAGTAATGGGCCAAATACAGGAAGTTCTGTTCGTGGGATTTCCATTAGTGGAAGACCTCCATCGATACATGTGGATGAATTTATGGCAAGACAAAAGGAGCGCCAAAACCCTATGAACACAGCAGTCGGTGATAACTCACAGTTCAAGAACTTGATGCATGCCAATTCCAGCTATTCTGGTAAACCAGATAAACCACAGCCAATGAAGACAGATCTAGACGATGATCTTCAAGGGATCAATATTGTGTTTGATGAGGAATCAGAATCTGACGAACAACTACCATTTCCTCAACCAGACGAAAGTTTGTGTCCCCCTGTTGTCATTGGAGAAAGTTCGCCAAGTTTGGTTGCTGCAGAGATTGAAGGTGATGCAGACGAGACTACTCGGCTTTCTGTAGAACCACCTTCATCGAGTAGAGATGGAAGCTTACGCCCTGGTAATCCTTTAGGGAAATTAGCTTCAATGTCTGAAGTTCCAGCGTCTCAAGAAGTGAATGCTTCTTCAGAGAACTTTACTGGCATGGCTGGTGAAAATTCTTCTCGTGAGCAATCTGAGGAATCAAAATATGTGTCTCCTAATGATGGGTCAAGAATTTCTATTCACCATCTGTCAAAGACTATGGGATTTTCGCCACACACACAGAATCTATCCCCTGCTGCATCATCAATGCTACCTTTGTCATCGTCAACACTTCGTCATAGTAACAGCCCACAGAGAGGTGTTGATGGTTCCATATCTTCTGGATCACATGACAAATCAAGACTTCTAATGAACCAGCCTCCTTTACCCCCAATGCCCCCTCCTGCTGCATCAACTCACATTTTAGAGCCTGTTGGAAGCCACACATTGCCTTTCTCAAACAGTGCAAGGGATATGCAACCTCCAATCCCTTCAGGATATCCTCCACGATTTTTTGATGTAGGTATCAGTAAATTTTATAATTGACCACATCTGTAATACTGATGAACTTTTTATAACTCACAAGGTTACCTTTTTTCTTATTCAGGAAAATGAGCTTTCTATTTTTGTTTTGCAGCCTCAATCAGATAATGCACCATCTACTAGCAGTAGTTCATTTGCAAATGCTCAGCCTGGTGTTGATTCCAAGTTACATTGGAATATGACGTCTAGCAGTAGATTTCGTTCTGACAGCTTTACTTCTACTACCTCAGTACAATCAGTGCCGCCTCTCCCACCTGTGCCACCACCATTCTCTGCCGCAGTTAATCATTCATCTAAAATATTTTCTGGTTCCCAGGCTCCAGTTAGCAATCCAATAACCAATGCCGGAGCCCAGACTCATATAGCTTCCAATAACCTGAATAGCACAAATTATGGAGCTTTGTCCGTATCTGGAAATAGCTTCACTTCTTATTCGTTACCTATGTTTACACCTCCTTTATTTATAAGCCGGCCTGGTTCTGTATCTGGGACATTTTTCAGTTCATCGTCAATGCAGAATATCCAAAACACATCAAGCCTTTCACAACATTTTACTGCCTCTCAGTTTGCTTTGCAGTCTGTACTACCCCGGCCACCACCACCTCAACCACAATTGCCACGCCCTGCTCAGCAACTGGCACTGCCCAATCAACTCTTGCAAACCCAATCTGATCAAGCCATGCAGCTTCAGCAAAATCCTCTCCAAGTTCAGGTTAATCAATTGCAGGTTCCCCAGCAAATTCAGGTTCCACGAGTACAACTTTATTATCAAACACAACAACAGGAATCTCTCTTGCAACCCACGCAGTCAACGCCTGAGCAAGTTCAACAACCGGCTCAAAATCTCCAAGCTGATAATTCCCAATTTCAACAAAAAGATTCAGGGATGACTTTGCAGCAATATTTTTCTTCTCCCGAAGCCATCCAGGTGTCTGTCTGATACTAAGTTGTATTTTCCATGGTCTTGTAATTTTTGCTCCTGCATCTGAGTCCCCTTTTTCTTTTGGTTTACTAGTCCTTGCTGAGTGACCGGGACAAGCTTTGCCAGCTTTTGGAGCAGCATCCAAAGTTAATGCAAATGCTTCAGGTTTCATCCATTTCTAACTTTATCTCAATTCATTTTTTTTACTAGTGAACTTTGAGATGATCTTGTCTTCTTTGCTCGAGTATTTTATTACAAAACAGTTAGAAATTTGTGCTACTTGGCATTCTAGCTGTATTTTCATAGTTAAGATGTAGCTGTCATGATTACATACGTATGAATGCTCCACCTTCATTAATTGTTTAATATATTCTGATTTCTACAAAATGGTTGTCCTATTCTGTTCTATTTCCTGTTTGCAAAATTTGATCAGACTGGCTGGTTCAACTTTTTAATCTTGAACCTGAAGCAAAACCAAATCCTGGTTGAACCAGATATGCCTAGCTTACTGGAAAAACTAGAACTGAAAGTGCCACTTGTTCACCTGCCCCAGTTTTAACAACACCGGTCCTGATTCTGTCTGATCGCTGTTCTTTTTACACACAAAACTAGGCGATTGCATTCCAAAAATTCTTATTGCTGTATTGATTACCACAATCGTGTTTCTCAATTTGACTTTCCACCAACTTTGCTCATGCAGGAACGACTAGGCCAACAGTAGACCTTAGAAAAGGAACCGAGAATGCCTGTTTCTTCTATGAGTCAAATGGAGTTAGAATCCTAGCAATGCATTTTGTGCGATTTTTGGCAGAAGCAGATAGAAGACTTCCATGTCAACCTGCAAAAACAATAATATCTATTTTTTTTTACGTGTTCAAACATTTTTGTATATTATTCGTGCAGTTGTGTAATATTTGTGTTCAATCCTGTTGGGAATTTTCCATCTGGGTGACTTGTATTGTATTACTCGAATTTCTCCCATGGAATTTTTAGGGAGCATCGGTTATAGACAATGGTGGGCTATTGTTTAAACGACACAATCTCCCCCTTGTGATTCTGGTATATCTCACATTCTTTTGTTTGTTTGTTTTTACATGTTGCATGATCTATTACAAGTTAGATGAGAGATTAGATTAGAGAATTGATCATTTTAATTTATCAGAAGTACTTGTTAATCTTAAATGCTTAAATCTAAGCTAATAACAGTTCATTTAGTGTCATTTTTTATATTAATATATAGAACTAAACTGAATTGTTCTGTTGCAATATAATACTTCTCATATAATAATGGGCTAGTAAAAATGTTTAATGATCCAAATTATGCACATTTTTGTTTCTTTTTATAATTTAGGGAGATGATTTTTCTGCGAAATCTTTTACCGAGTAAATTTTGAGTATAATTTAAACACATTCAGAAGTTGGTTTCTATGATTTTCGTCCTGTTTGAGGTACCAATGAGACTCAAAAAATTATGCACGATTGTGAAGATCTCATGAGACCAGGTAAAAACTCGTACTTGAGTTAAAAAAAACACATCTAAACAAATCTGAAACAGAAGAAGCTCAAATATCATTGTTGGTTTGCAGAGACTTGCCATCACTATTGTTATCCCTAGAACAAGGGACTATATGTATACAATAACTAGGCTTTACAATTTGAGAACAAAACTTCCATTGCCAAGAATTGCACTGCCTACATGAGTACTCCAAGTTTTATGCATAAATACCAACTAATCACAGAGGCAAGCACCCAAGAGTTTCTTCACAATTTTAATTTGCTCAGCTCAATCTTCTTCGGAGGGTATGTGTATGCTTCATAATCTATTTGCTGGCCTAGAGTGCTCAGTTTTGTGAGTGTTGTTATAAGATCAACCTGAAATGAACAACCATTAGATCACAACAGTGAAAATGAAATTTTGCAAAAATGTGCACCTACTAAAGAAACCTATGACTGTTGGTTAGCTTGATTGTTGTTATTGTATATATATATATATATTTTTTTTTCAAATATCCTTGTCTTACCTATGTCAACCCTCCAAAATATATATTACGAACATGGAACAAGCAGACTCATCAGTTGGGTCAGACAAATCGGCTGAGTGCATCGCTCAAGCAAATCAAGCAGAGCAAAGTGATTGGGTTAGTTGAGCTGAACGAACTGATCAAGCAGAGATGGTCAGGCAATCCTGTTGAGCCATGATAGACGAAGGGTCCAATACGGACTAGTTGAGCTAAATGAGCCAAACAAGCAAAAAAAAAAAAAAAGTCAGTTCCATTGAATGAGTCAGCAAAACTGGTCCAACTGAGCAAACAAACTAGTCAAGTTGCTCGGATTGCAGATGCAAACCGATCGAAGCAGTTGGGAGGGACATGCCAAGCGAGTTAAGCAAATCAGTTTGCGTAGGGGGATAACTGTTGGGTTTGATGGGTCTGTCACATCAGGAACCAATAGGCTGGGTAGGTGATATAGATCAATCACATGAACTGGGTTTGATTGTGCGAGCTAGACAAGTTGAACAAAAGATATTCCAGTTTTATTGTTGCGAAAAACTCTTCTTTGTTTATATCCCTACAGCTTTCCTACCAAACAAACAAATAATTATTCAATGTCTGTTCAATTCTATCAACCAAACAAAAAAAAAGTTATTCCTATTTAATTCCTTATTTATCCAATTCCTGACATGAAAATCATTTGAAGAACACAATCAATTTTTTGTTCGACATGAAATTTCTACAGTAAACAAAAAGAAAAGAACCCTAAGACTAAGAATAGTCAGTTGTAGTAAGAACAGTATAAATGATGAAGGCTAATTAAAACAAGTATCGCTGAAGTTTAGTTTTCATAATTATAATCACCTCATAATCGGTTTGAGATACAGTTTCTCGGCTTCGTTGATACTTCTCGACCCATGGTCGGACATCAGGGTCAGTTGACAAAAGGCTCTCTGTTTTCAACTGGTCAGGACCGAGAAATGCAGACATCACTGCAAGCTGTAAAATTGCAAACTAATCCTTAAAAAAAACAGATTAGCAAAAATTATAAAAATAAATTGAGGAATATACTGATGGAGAGATCCAAAGAATTCAGATATCGATTACCAGAGTAAATCCTAGATTCTAGAGGAAAGAAAGTATGTTGGAAGCTCAAAAGAATTTTGCAAATGTGTTAATCATTTATACTAGAAAGGATGCTCTTATCTCACGGAATCATATTCGGTGAATGATTTGCATGTTGAAAATCCTAGATGAGCAGTTTTTATTGTGGTCTTGACATGGCCGGAGTTTTGTTGAAGCGATGACAGGGCATAAATGGAAACTACATGCCCCGATAAATCTTATCTAATGATATCAGTTTTTTCCCAACACTATAACAATGATGACGAAATTGTTTCCGAAGTGGCCATATGTTACTAAGGTAAACAGTGACAGCGGCACAGATGTTGGTTTGGAATTGAAATTTTGAACATCTAAATAGTTGCAAATGGTGGCTAAATTTTACAAGTACCTGGCGAGGACCAAAGCCTACGGCGATGAACTTTTCTTTCATTTCCTGAACGGAAGCCTTGTTCCACTGAGGGATCCTTCCTTCAGGATCAGGAGCCTCAGCATCTTTTCTCCCAAATTGTCTGTCAAACAAGCCCCACTGAACAAATGGGAAAGGTGCATCATTTTATCTTCAGAATGTTTTAACACAGCTCATCAAATAGAGAATTTCAACACAGTCTTCACTCATCTCTACTTTCTCTGTATTCAATGATTCAATTCTTATTGAATATATCGAAGATGACCTCAATTTTCATTCAGAAAATCTAATACAAGTACTCTACATTGAGGTCAAAGATCACAGGGAAAAGGTGCAAATAGTAACAAATCATATCTTAACAGCGCCCTTATGCCAACTTCCAAGATTGGAAATGCAAAACAGGCAGTGAAACAAGGAACATGGATTAGCCATTGTAAGGCAAGAATTTCCTGAAGTGCTCAATGCAAATCCTAGTCTTGGTTTTAATACAATACCATTGGATATATAGCCACGTAAACAAAAAAAATTCTAAAGTCTGGCACCCATTATATATCCAATACCGAGTCTGTGGAGGCATGAGCCGATTGCCATGAAAAGGTAAATGAACTGCCGATTAAAAATTAAAACTAAATTCGTTACATTGTCTACAGAAGTAGTAATATTAATTGGAGTCTTCTGTGGTTAAGATCCTTAAACTTAGCCTATGATGACAAATAGATCATATACTGATTCTGCAGCATGAACAGCTTGCTGACTAGATATCTGTAAAATAGAGACATAGTATATTTAACAATTACTCCCATAAAAACTACAACAAAATTAGCGCCCTCTTTGTTGGAGTAAATGGAATTAAGGAGATAGATAGCTTTGTTCCTCCAGCACAATGGTGTTTAGCAGAGATTGTGGTTCAAACTGAGATGAGAGCACTCGAGGCTGAAATTCAATAGTCAAGTGAATAATTTAGCCTATAAAAGACCCAGTGGACCATGATAGAAACATTCCAAGCATGAATTGGGGTATTTATCCACAGTCGTAAGAATCATAAAAAAACCAAACTTGGGGTGAGCGATATTACCTTTTGCTCCAATAAAAAAAGTAAGGCAAGTGAGTAAGTCTAATATCTGGCAGATACAGCTGCTATTTAAAACAAGTTGATGGATATGTTCACTGATTTTGCTAATGCATGATCAACTGGTGCACTGTAACACAGTTTTTTCTTGGATCATTCTTAAAAGTTGGATGGAAGTTGTTACTTGTCATCCATATATTTAAAAAAATTTGATAAATTTTAATGATACGCAATACACTGCCCTTTCTCTTTATCATGAATCAGTCATCAGGTGCATGCTATTTATTAGGAAAGGATATGAGATAATGAGGAGAAGAAGAGACAATGGATTTGATACAAGAAGATAGAAGGGGTGAAAAAAGTAGAGGAAAACGGAGGAAGAAGAAGAAAAGAGTGAAGATGAAAATAGAGAACAAAAAAAGGAATATTACAAAAAGAAGACGAGAGATTTCAAGAATATTTCAATTCATAATTCTCACATCACCTTCCAATCGATAGGTGGAGGTTTTGCACCCAAATCCAAAGGCATGGCATACTAAAAAAATCAACTTATGAGAATCATGGGGAGGTCAACAATTGATTATTCTATCCATTATTACAATAACAAAATAAAATAATTGAAATGAGATAAAATTCAAAAATGTCTTTAGATACCAAAGAAAAAGGATATTTACACTAGATGAATCAACCCACGCTCTTAGTCTTGCTTGAGATATTGGCTACAAATGAATCAACCCATGTTCTAAATCAAGTAGGTTTCTTGAGGTGTTGTCATTTGATCATGATGAACTTATTAGCATTTCTAGGGGAGGATAAGAAAATAGTATTAACTCTTTTTTCGGAAAAATAAATAAATTTCTCATTTAAGGAACCAACCTGACCACTAGAGCCATATACCGAATAAAGAAATATTCCTTTGTCTTCCTTCCCTCCACATTTCTTGATTGCAGAATCAAGAAAGGTTTTCTTTATCGCTGATTGGGCTGTGTTTATAGAGTTCATTAAAGTCAAATAAAAGTCCATTATAAATGCTGTAAATTAAATGGAAAATTATAATACAAACATACAAATGACTGAGGTCACAAAACTATGACCATATCACTTGACCAGTTGACCCTAAATATTATCAGCACAGGTTCTAAGTTATCAATCCTTAATATGGAAGCATTGTAGATAAGAAACAAAAAAAGTAGTCCTGACTCCTAAAGCCTGCTTTTTTTCATAAAGGATATCTCATAAAAACTACTCATCGTAGATTAAACTGATAAACTTTAATGTCTTAGAAGCAGAAGATCTTGGAGCATTCTATGTAAGAATTAGTATCTTTTCAATATATTGCTTCTACACTAACAATTAGCTCACCGGCATACTGGATAAGGTCTGCAAATGAAATTGGACCGCCTTTGGAATATGAGTCTATCTCTTTCTTGGCATCAACTAGGAGATCCAACGAAGCAGAAAGCCCACTATTTTCAGGTCTCCCTATTTCAGGGCTAATGAGAAGGAAAAAGATTAATGGAAGAATCTGGTTATGCAACCAAATCTGAGAGTAGAAGATACAGACAATCTATTGAAAAGAGACTTTTTTGTGTGTAATCAGACACATGCCTTAAGCGAATTGATCCATTGGGGCCTCCAGATTTTGTAGCCTAGAAATTTACTTTCAAACTCAGCTGACTGCACAGCTTAACTGTATTACATGAAATGAAAGGAAAAGTATCCTCCTATCTTGGATGAGTAATAGAGGCATTACCTTGTCATATGTCATGGCATCATTCAGTGCGAGAATAAGTATGGATGGAATAAGATCTGAATGTTCCTTTAAATGATGTGAAAAAAAGTAAACATCTCAGGATACACCAGATACAAAATTTAGCCCATCATTGATATGAGGCTTGACAAAGCTTATGTTTCAGTTACCTTTATAGCTTTAGAGAGAGTATCTTTGATAATTGCTGCAACCAAAATAAAAGGAAACTTAATTCTGAGAAAATGTGCTTACTTCAATAAGGAAGGATATACCAATATAAGTGAAGCTTACATTGGAACTCAGAACGCTGCCGACGTTGGATCAAATCAGCAGCATAGGAAACTTCAGTGAATGGCCCTGAGGTTGCAACCAATTCCTATTGTCACAATTAGCATAGGGTCATTGATCTTTCTTTCAATGCATCAACAGGTTTTTGCATAACAGGAACAAGTAATGCAAAAGCATAATCATAGCTCAAGAATGTGTCTGATTTGGCAAGGGAAGAACCAGTTCTAGCAATATTAAATCAGAATGTGGGACATGAATAAAAAATATTATTATTTCTTTTTGAAATATTAAATTTGCTACTAATAGCAAGTACATTGCGTGGAATTTGCAAGGAATATTGGTTATTCTTGTTTACACTGATCCAGATACTCTTATATTATCAAACATTGTAGAAACAAGTTTCTGGAATGGAATATAATCAAACCCCATCATTTCTTCATTTTCTTCAACAAAGAGGAAGGTGAGGGAAATTCATAAGGGATGAAGATTATTCTTGTTTACACTGGCCTAGATTCTCATACATTCTTGAACATTGAAGGAACATATAGCCACATAGACACTACCTAAACAATCTTTTATAATGCTCCAAGCAGATGAGATCCAAATGTAGTCGAAAGTGATGGACATACCATGCCAACTGAGGCGCCCAAGCATTTAAGAACATCCCTTCTAGTCGGCAGGCATCTTTCGCCCGCGTCGGCAAGGCCAACGTGGTCGGCTTTGTGATAGCAGAAAACCCCTCTTTGCTTCTATCAAGTAATAGGGAAAAACAACAACAAACTTAGTGTAATCCACACCAATGCACATCAAAGCGGCAAGAGAATGCAAAGCAAGAGAGCCGCAGGCATACTGGAAGAGAGCGATTGCGAGGACGGAAGCGGAGCAAAGTCGGGGCGGAGAGGAAGGAGACTGCCGCCATTCTGCGAACTGATGCTTCGCTGCGACACCACGCGCTAGGTTTCGCTCATGGCGTCGAAGCGGACGGATAGCGAAGCGTAATCTTCTTATCGCCAAAGGTTCCAAATCGGCGACGGACGCTTGGCGTCGACCACCTCCCTCCCTTATCCAATTAATATAAATATAATTATTAATAGTATATTAATAAATATTTATTTATAAATAAATCTATTTGTATCGACCAATTTATATATTCAAATCTCAATGAAAACTATTTTTTTTTTTAAAAAGAAATTTTTAATTGAATTCATGCATAAATATTATTTTTGTTATTTTTAGCCCAACTAACTTATTAACTAACTAACTAACTAACTAACTAACTAAAGAAATATAATAACAAGAGGCAATGAGTAAATTTGTCCTTGTATATCTCTTGGGATGTTCCCTTGAGCATCATCTTGGCAAGATAAAAATGCTATTTCTACAAATGAAGACTAGCAAAGGCATAACCATTAGAAGAGGAATCAATGGCGGATGGACCAACTTCTTTGTCATTATTTTCGCATTGCATTGTGCTTGTAAATACCGCCTTGACCGACCCTCTTCTACAACATCACTTGTTGTGTGATACAAGAATTGAAATCAACCACTCATAGAGAGCATCGATACTTATAGTACAAGAAGATTTTTTTGGTCATTATCCTCTTTCATTTACCTAATATGGGTAACACATGTTACAATAGTCCACATTCTATTATCGGGACTCACTGACTAAATTCGTGGTTGTTTGAGACCTTAACTACATCCTCATCCAAGATCTACTAGGTCTTGTTTGATCTTGTTTGTTTGATGCTAACCTCGCCCGTTATTCTAAATTGCTTGAAGGGAAGTGGCAAATTTGACTTTCCCTTCTCTTCTAAAGGACCGTCATTTTAGTATAAAAAAAAATTATATTGATGGACAAAGTAACAAAGATAAAATTTTAAACAAAAAATAAAGCACGCAAAAATAAGTAAATAAAAAAAACTTTTGATATAGCTATTAGTGTTAGCCCTGAGTGTCAATCATGGTTTGATTGGCAAAGACAATTTTG
>JBAMIE010098900.1:0-16719 GCA_037177295.1 Kaempferia parviflora | reverse complement strand
ATGAAACATTTGACTTCAACATCCCAATTGTTAAACATATTTTGTATAAGGTTTCGAATTTTGCAATTTAGGCATGGTTATAACCCAAGCAAATGGGCTTCCATTTATTAATGTCATCCGTCGGTCGTTTAATTCAACTGATGATATAAAAGCCTTGAACTGAGGGTAATTACTTTTCTAATGCACTTTCTTACAATATGCACGGGAAGCAGATGTTTTCTAGCTCACGATTTAATTCTGTCAAACAAATACATCATATCTTAGTGATAATCATTTGGCTTCTTTACAATATTAGTTTTCAACCGTGTTGTAGCTGCTACAACGTGAAAGTGAAGTACAACTTGAATCATAATACATTAAAATGTATCAAACATACGAAATATTAAATATAAAAAATGATAACAAGTCAAATATAAATATATATTAAGTAATTTGTAGCAACTACTTGTCCAAGTAACTGCTACATGTTATAACAGCTACTGACTTATACGTTGTAGCATAAATATTAGATTTAGAAGGAATTACAACATAAATTGATATGACTTATGATCGAATGAATTGTGGAAAATGATATTTGCCAAGTTCCCTGTAATATATATATATATAAGAATGATTAACATTGTAAGATTGTACGTTGTATGCTTCAAAAGCTCTTATTACAGCATCTTTACTCTCAAAGGACTAGTGTATAACGTCATTTAAATAATTAACTTGTATAGATTCATGTATCCAGGTATCATAAACACCCACCAGACGCCCAATAAAAGTATTATATGTTTTCTCCTATATTAATTAAATAGATCATTTAAAATCACGTATAAATAATACGTATTATTTTAGGATTAGAGAAAATTACAACTAAAAATGAAACAACTTACCAAGTAGCTAATACACGTTGTAGTAAGTATCTGTCTAAGTAGCTGCTACACGTTACAATAACTAACTGTCCGAGTAGCTGCTACACATTGTAACAGCTCACTGTCCGAGTAGCTGCTACACATTGTAGCAGTTATCTGTCCAAGTAATTACTACACGTTGTAGCAGATAATTGTCTAAGTAGCTACTACACATTGTAACAACTAACTGTCTGAATAGCTACTGTACGTTGTAGCAATTATCAACCTAAGTAGCTGCTATATGTTGTAGTAGCTAGCTGTCCGAGTAGCTGCTACACGTTGTAGCAATTATCTGTCTAAGTAGTTGCTACACGTTGTAGCAGTTAGCTGTCCAAGTAGCTGCTACAACATATAGCAACTACTTATCCAAGCAACTACCCATCCAAGTACTAGCTAGGGCTTGTACTGTAGGATTCGTTATGACCTTAACCCTAAATTTCGCAAGATTTTTTTAGATTAGGGTATCAATAAAAAATATGCTACAAGATAAGTAAAACAACCAATAGAGTGAAGTGAAAAGGCTTATGATAGAAAATGGAGAGGGGCATTAAGTAACATGTAGCGTCGCCTTTATTCGCTATGGCAGTTTGGGGGCTTCCAACTTATTTAAGTTATGCTTAGCTTGAACTGACTTTACTTTTGGTGGCCACCATGAACTGACTTTACTTTGCTTGCGAGAGAGAGAGAGAGAGAGAGAGAGAGAGAGAGAGAGAACAATAGAAGATAATAGTGAAAGGAGTAAGAGCCAGAGTAATTTAGATTTGGGAAAGTTGACGTTTGGAATAGAAAGCGGAGAGAAAAGAGAATAAAAGGAATAGAAATTGAACCGGCAACACCTACAGTAAGAAAATTATAAAAAATAATGACATAATGGTGCTACAGGGATAATCGCACAAGATTACGCATGAAGCGTAAGATAGGATAATATCTCTCTGTATATATATTATATCATTCAGCTCTGATTAGATTCCTTTGTACCCCGAATTATATGCTTCGACTATATAAAGCACCAATTGCACAAATGAAGAAGGTCAGGAGTACTTACGGACTATAGATAAAACCGACCGAACTAGCCACGCAGGTCATGAATGGCCCAGCTCATGCATTTGCTCAACCTTCAGTCAGATAGCCCGCCAGACATCACCTAGCTTGAGCCCATTCGTGGCTTGAGCTTGGCACGGCACAGCCTAGAGAGTGTCCGACCGAACTAGTCTAGTGTATGTATCTAAAATGAGAAATCTTGCATGCTGAGTTAGATAATTCCATCTTCACGTCACTTAAATATAGAATGCCCTACACAATATGGAGTCATGTAGATGAGAGACGTGTAACAGGAAGTACAATAATGGTGCTTGATCTATCGTAGAAATCTTCGCTTAGGTCGATTTCAAGGCTTTTCTTGTAATGCAAGCAGGAGGGTAGAATGATCTTAACTTTGAGAATATATAAGCTATTACGTCTCTTGCGGCTCTACAAAACCTGCATAATGCTCACTATGCGTCATGATTAGCTTTTGCTTAGACTCCTAATATCTACATGATTTAGAAATAACTAAAGAGTTAAAAGATCTTGCATTAGAATCAAATGGATGGAGAAAAATTCCGAGTCTGGAGAAATAAGCCTTAGTTACACTAGAAGATCATGCATTCAATTGTATGCAAGTGTAAACGGCGTACCTTTCAACAAAAGAAATCACACTTTTAAATCCCATTCCCATACCGATGCTTGATCTTCTCATGCCATTATTGACCTGAAAAATTCCAAAGTTTGTTCTAATAAAAAAAAAAAATGAAGAACACTGAAAGCTGCCTCGTTCCATTAGTGAAGTACCTTGGCACCAAATGGGGCAAAAATAACTTTCACATCCTCAAAAACCTTATCAACGGACCTTGAAGCATCAACCTGTGATGACGTATCAGCAAAATGTATATTAGTTTTTGCATATGAAATATATGATGTGCAAACATCCATAGCTTCCAGCCGGAGAAGTGTAGTTACTTGTTACTCTACCGACTGTTTTGTCATAGAAGACCAAATTGCAAAATTTGATCAAAAAGAATGTGTGAAGCAGTTACCTTCCGCAATTTGGCTTTTGAGTTGTAATGATCAAGTACAGGTACAGTGGAATCCATATAAACTCTAAAGCGTTTCCTCATTGTCTGGATGCTATCATCAGCTCTTCCCTATATTGAAGGAGATAATGGTGAAAAATTAAATGTCAGAAGAAGGCAAACGGGCGAGAGGAAATGCAGAACGTAACCTGGTTGCGAGCTAAAATACGCCTTTTCATCTCCTCCTCTGGACAATCAAGAAATAGCACAAAATCTGGTTCAATATTGGTCTGAGAAAACAGATGTAGTCTTAGGTAAGAACTTGAATGATGGTACTGGTTCATGGGAGTTATTAGGTAAGAATCTGATTCATCATAATTATTAAAAGAATGCACTGGTGTCCCCAAGAATTATAAATTGCTAGCTTACAATACTCTCAAAGGCTGCACGATTCTCTTCATCTCTGGGGAACCCATCAATAAGAAATTTATCATTTCCACTCTCAAGAATGGCCCTTAGTAAAAGCTTAATTGTTACTTCTGGGGGAACAATTTTTCCTTCCTTCATCATGTTATGAATCAAAGCTCTGAAGCAAAATTAGAATAAGAAACTGAACACAAAAACCATAAACTATTAAAAGAGTGTAAATATGTCTAAAAAATGCACACTTAGCCAAAAATCCTATGAAATCTATCGAGTTCACTAATCCAATACCTCAGTTCATATTGACTAGTTACTATATCTCGTGGACAGGAACTGTATTTATCCTTCCTGATATATCTATCGTATAGCTTTTATCTCATTGTCAGATCCATTTGAAATTTTCCTGTTGAAACTGCCTACAGTTTTTTTTTCTTAAAATAAAATTCACCCATCATCCTGTATGGATTTAAATTTATCCTTGTACGAACAGCTCTGCTGCTAGAAAATGACTCAATTATATATTTAAATTATGATTTTTAACACTACGACGTAATCTAACATCACCTTTGATAGTCAAGCCATGTTAGGCTTGGATGAACCAAGAGAACAACTATAGACACAACTATGAATAACTAGAAAGGAGAAATATCTGATGGAAGCCCAAACTCACGGCACTTACCAAAAGTTTAAGCTGTCAGGAAAGGGATGATTGTTATATTCAGGATATGCATGGATATATCTAAAAGAGAATAAATATATATGACAACTCAAGGAAATGGATATCACACAAGATTATTGAGCTCATGTCACCTTTGAAGCCAGCAACAGTAAACTTCTTCCTTCCACACATACTCTCCCATTCCTCCCTCCTGATGTAAGCCGCTCCCACCTCCCAATGCAAGATCTTCAAATTCCCATGACATATGAAACCAGCAACAGTACACTTCCTCCCTCCCATGATATTAAAAAGTCCAGCTGCTTGGACTCAATTTTATATCCATGTTGTGTCTTATCAACAGGTACAGGAAGGGTAACTGATGAGCCTAAGTATTAGAGTATTTCCAATCAATCCATTTACCAAACATCATTTATATAAGTTTTCCTAAGGAACACTGGGGTCTTAAAATTCATATCGGTATGCAATGCAAGCTAAAATGAAGCCCAAAAAGGTTTTTCATTTTGTTGAAAACTGAAATACTAAACTGCATAGAGTGAATCCAGTTTTTGTACACATAATAATCCTCACAGAGACAAAGCAGTAATAATTACCCATCTTCAGAACCAGATTTCACTTCTTCACGTAAAAGTTCACCAGCACTAAGATGGGTAAAGCCAAAGTGTTCGGCAATTTTTGTGCATTGTGTGCCCTTTCCACAACCAGGACCACCTGTTTTGTATATATCGGATAAAGCAGTTAAGAAATATCAAATAAAGAATATCTAAGAAATGGAGACACCAATGTTCAGTGGGGAAAAAGAGAAGACATTGATAAGACAGATTTTATCATGTTTTACTTCTTCCAAAGCAACAAGTAGATCCCAATTAAAGTAGACATGATGGACGTCCATATCTCTGATGATACCACAAAAGGTACAGTAAAAAAATAACCACTAAGGACTTTAGCTAGCTTGGATTCTTCAATCATATTTCTGATTTGCATGGTCAAGATGCTCCATTTATGACTTGACAATGAGAATCAAATAACGGATAAGCATTTTTATCTGCAAGGCTGGTCAAATGGCATAGACACTTAGCAAATTGTTGACGAATGACGTACGTTTCCAAGGTTGCATTATAGAATGAGATCCGTTGAAAAGTTAAGAATTTTAGGTCTCTTAAAAAAACAATTAATCAAATCAGATAACGTCAAATCTAGAATGACCATCCAATCCTACGGAAGTTTCCCACTAATCACTGAAATAAATCTAGAAGCACTCATGGCCAGTTTCCCTTGGTTGCGCGTTTCATTTAAAGAAAAACAATCCTTATAAATACATCGCAATTGGGAATCAAATCGTGGTGCCTAGGTGACAACTGAATACCCTTCAACTACATCGTAGCCCCGGAGCTTTAAGTCCCTCAAAAAGTTACAAGAGAGATTGTTACAAATGTACCGTCTCACAATTTTAAGGGAGAGAAATTGTTACAAATGTACTGTCTCAAATAATGAATAAGCATTTTTATTTGCAAGGCTGGTCAAATGGCATAGTCACTTAGTAAATTGTTTTTATGACAAATGAAATACGTTTCCAAAGTCATTGCATTATAGAATGAGATCCGTTGAAAAGTTAGGAATTTTAGGTCTCTCAAAAGTTACAAGAGAGATAGTTACAAATGTACCGTCTCACATTTTGAAAGACTAAGACCCAAAAGGAATTGTATAATAAAACATCAAACACAATGATGTTGTAATGTCTCCATTGGAAATTTTGCTATAATCAAACGTCAAGGATTTGGAATCATCCAATTCCCAATGCAGTGAAATTCTCACCTAAAACAAACACAACAGTGATTTTCTTGGCCCCAAGAAAGCTCCCAGTCGAATCCTACACAAATAGTATGGAATTTTGATTCATGTAAGTTACGTCAGACTATGCAAGTATGCATCAATGTGTACAACAGTGACAGAGACAAAAGGAAGAAAAAAATAATACTCGAGGATAGCAAAAATAAAGACCTATGTTGAAGAAGTGAATTGTTTGACTTCAATATATTTATTGCATACTTCAATGATTCAGTAATAGAATATGCTGTTGAGTCAAATTCCTGAGCTCATATTAACAAGAACAATAATTTCACTGTGAAAACAATAGCAAACAGCACAGCCTCCAGCTAGAACAGCATAATGCAGCACTACTATTGTTGTGGATATTAAAGTAACAGTCTTAAAGAAAATTATTAATTCCTCATAAAAATGACAAGAGCTTCATTAGCACTGAGATAGAATTGGTTTTGTAGGGATCAAGTGTATGCATCAGAGGACCATATGCATAACTTACATGTGGTATGCACTGTACATGAGCCCCATATGCTGTATGCTAGACAATGCAATCAGGGTGGGACAATATCCAGGTTGCATAAGCGATCAAGTCCAAGAATGAGCTAGAATCAGATTATGTGATCCAAATACAATAAAAAAGGAATTAATCAAACTTGCATCATCATCATTGATAAAATGAGTGGTGCGTGCGAAAAATGAGGAATTCAATGATGTGTAATGATTTTCTTAGATTGACTCCCTGTTAAAGATGATTAGTACAATAAAATTTTATTTATTAAACAGTATACAATTTTTTATCGTTATGTGCTAAACATTTGTAGTTATAAGCATAGCATTTATTTGTGCTGTTATATGTTGCACAGTAGGAATAATTTTTTCTATAGTAGTCCAATATGGATCACTAGGTTGATTAACTCAACATGTTTGGTAGATGCAAAACTTCCCATTATAAGGAATGCTTAGATAAAATAATTTGATATTTTTTGTAGTAGATATAAAATTTTATTATGGATCAACTAGAATAACTCAATATTTCATATGTACACATAAACTTAAATATTTTGTTATACAAGTTATTCTATTTTTAGTAACATAATTAGTTTGAAATAAGTTTGATATGGACCAGATATGTTTATACATTACATGTATTATGAATTACTCAAATCCAAATCTCAATGATAAATGTCATAATTTTTTTTTTAAGAGGAATCTCTTTCATCAAATACAATTTTGAGGCCTCACGATTGCAAAGATGTTACCTTGTTAGAGTCGACCATAACGTGAGTATACATCAATCGGATTTAATAAGTACTGTATCTGCAATGTTAAAAATAAAGTAGGTTTCAAAAAGTAATTATATACCTCATAAACAAAAGAACAAAACACGCACAGATAAGCAGAGCCTTTGAAAAAAGCACAAGGATAACGCTCTGCCTTCTCAATTTCTTAAGTATGCAAGATAATGGAATTCGAAATAGGTATTCCGAATTGAATCTACTTGGACATGATACTTGCATCAAGCTGAAAACAAATGTGCGATAACTCACTAACATATAGGAGAGAGTTCCACAAAAGGAAAGCGAGAGTTTCAGTCTCAGAAGTACAAATCCTAGCTTTTACGCATTGACCTTCTGACACAACAAATCGGTAACAAAAATAATCTTGTTAGATCGAACCAGGAACATTTAAAAAAATCAAGTTTAGCATTACTGGATCAGGGCGTGGAATTAGGGGTTTGAGAAGCGGGGACGTTTCAACGGAGTCGAGGCGAATCGCATTGGATGCAAAGATGAAGAGGCGGAGAATGGAATACGATACCTGGAACCGGCATGGAAGCCATCGCTAGGGTTCTTTCCTTCGTCCGTGGAATCCGGTAACGCAAAGGCCAAGGCGATGATGGTGCAGGGCTTTGGAATCGAGCGGGATGAAGCAGGAAACTCAATGCACAACCTAATCGGGTAGTTGGACCCGAGCCCGTTTTTCTCGCCCCAAACCAGTACGGTGGCTCGATATGAATTGGGCCGACAGGAAAATTGATTACGATCCGACCCGACCCGACCCGACCCATTCGTATCAATTATATCCCTCAGCTCGTGCTTCATCAGTGAGCCTTGCTTGGCTTCGCCGCCGTCTGGCAGAGTGTTCGCACCGGTGGCTAAGGCGGCGGTGGTGGCGGCGACAGCGAACTCGTTGCTTTCGTGTCTTCAGGGAGCTGGTTCCTCTCGCCGTTCTGTTTCATCCTGTGTGCGCTTCCTTCTCGCAGTTTCGCTGGAGAAAATGCATTGGAAAGAAAAAATTTTAATTTTTTATTTTTTGGGGAATCAGTTTGTAGTTTAATACGGTTCTTATCCATCCCGTTGAAAACACTCGATGCCGTTTATGATATCTAACGTATATTGACCACGCAAAGCGGTGGTTGTATTTAACGCCGACGGCGTCCGCAGCATCGGACGGCGGGGATGCATCGCCTCGGCGAGGCGAGGTTCCGTCTCGGGGACGTCGATGGCGACGGCCTCTCATGGGCTCCACCGTTTTCCTTTTCTTTTTTTTCTTGGTTTCGTAATCGTACCCACTTGTCGCTCGCTCCATTGGCTGTTCGTCACGTTGTGGCGGGGACCACCCGCCCGTGGTTTTACGCGTGCTTTAGGATTCGCGACGGGGCGGAGCCTGCGCCTTGGAGATTCGTGTGGCTGTGGAATGGGCGGCGCCGATGCGCAGGGCCAGCCGAACCTTATCGCCTGTGGATAAGCCCTCGGACCGGCGCGCGACGTCTGGTTCTGTGGCTTTCGTAAGGTACACGCGCCAAGCGCTGGTACGTGGTTCGTGTGCTAGACAGAGCAGCGGATCTTAGTGGCAGGGAAATCTGCTATAAATACCCGCGGCGAGAAGCCATCGGATTAGTTGAATCGAGAGAGAGAGTAAGGCTCCTAGGAAGGTGTGCGATTCTTCTAGTTTCGCATAGTTTTCTATTTCTTCTTCTTTTTCTATTTTTTTTAAATCAGATCAAAAAAAGGAAAATCAAACCTCGATCCGACATGTGATCTGAACTTCGCGAACTCAGTGGCCTTGTTTTCCATTTATTTTTGATTTTTTTTTTTTTAATTTTTGGTTGTGAGCAAGGCGGTTCGTTCGTTTTTTTTTTAGATTCATAGATTGCGTCGGATTTTTTTTACTTGTTCTTAGTATATTTTTAGTTATTATTTGATATGATATATTTGTTTTGTTTTGTTTTTTACTTTATTGCCTGCGTAATTTTTCTTTTTTTTTTACCCCTTTTTTTGCGTGGTCCTTGTGCATTGTCATGGTTCTTGTCGCCGTCTGAGATTATTTTGTTTTGTTTTCTAAATTTTTTAATGGTTTATAGGCTCTGAGTCATCATTGTTCATAATTTATTTTAAATCCACTGTTTATTTTATTATTTAAGTTTTTTTACTTCTTAATTATACTGTATTATATTAAATTTACAAAAAAAGAATGTAGTGTTTTGCTTGACTATGTTTGATGTTTGACTGCTTCATGGTTTGGGATATGGATAGAGGGGTGCTGAGTTGGGGATCAGGATTCACTGATAACTTGTTTCGTCTTTCCATGTAATCTACTCAAATATCGTATGTTCTTGTGTGGATGTTTCTTGTTCCCTCTTTTTCTCGAATCCGGATCGTAAAGGATCTATTTGCCGATTTATATCCTCAGTCTGCTGATTGGGGTTATATCGTGAATCGATGTGTGTAGATCGATCAAATTGCTTAAATTCTTTTATCTGATATATTTATTCTCAGATCTGGTACAGTTGGAACAGGATAATGGTGAGGCGTATTCTGATCTTTGTAGTGGCGTCTTAGATCCCTTTTTCTTTGTGATTCTTAAGAACATTGAGCTGGAATTTAGAATCTGATCCGTCAGTTTGAGAAATTCCACAACTTTATGTATTTTCTTTGTTTATAATTAGAATAGAATCGATTTTGAAGTGAAAAGTAAATATGAAATATCTCCCTTAACTATCCATAAAAGTGTTTAATTTTCTGTTTTAATTTCAGGTCAACCTACATCTTTTGGGAAATTGAGTACAGCAACTCAGCAAAAGGGCGACGTGATGGATAGAAATTTTTCTTTCGAGAGTAGCAAGCCTATGACAGTATATGTCTGGGACATGGATGAGACACTTATTTTGTTGAAATCTTTGTTGGATGGTACCTATGCAGAGGCCTTTAATGGTTCAAAGGACAAAAGAAAGGGCATTGAGATTGGGAAGCAATGGGAGAACCACATCCTTCAAGTTTGTGATGAACATTTCTTCTATGAAGAGGTTAGATTCCTAAATATCTTCAAAGACTACCACAAAGGATCATTAGCTCTTATTGAGTAGTCTAATAGTTGTAATGGCAGCTTTATCCGTTTCTGATGGCATTAATCATGCTTAATATTGATGCTAAAGTTCTAGATGTGTGATTTGCAGCTATCCTTTTGCTTATAACCAATCAGTTGACAATATGCTCAGCGTGTATTGTTGCCTATGAATACTCTGGAGTTAGTTGTTAAGTCTATATATGCTAGTGGCATTTACTAACATTATAACTTTTTTTTGGGTGCATTGTCATGCAGATTGAGGACTACAATGAGCCATATCTTGATGCTTTGAATGAATATGATGATGGCCGGGATCTCTCCAAGTATAATTTTCACAATGATGGATTTGGTTTTCCATATGATGATTGGAATAAAAGGAAGATGGCATATAGACATCGTGCCATTAAAGAGAAGTACTCACAGGTGCTATTGGAAGCTATTTTTTCATTTTCAATTTGTAGCGGTTCTTACATTAAAAATGTCTTCACTATTTATTAGGTTCCACTGATCAATAGAATGGAAATGAAGATAAAAATGTTATCTCACTATTTTTTTTTGCCAAAAGTGCTTTCTTATAATGCTTATCATGCCTTCCTGCTACGGAAGATTTGTTAGAATGCTTTATGTTTTTCCCACTCTTTTGATTGGAAGCTTTTCTTGTAGTTTGGTTAATGTTCCACCTTTTTTTTTATGAAAAACAAGCTAATAGTTAATGCACCACCTTCTATCGATGACTTTTAACTTTTTCCAATTTGATTATGCTTGATGCTTTAGGTTGAGGGAATATGCAATATTAGTGTTATATGGCATCTGTGCTGTTTAATTTTTCCCATAGTATCTGTCCTTGGAAATTTATAGATTCTAAGAGGTGGAGCTTGCCTATTTCTTTCAGCTGTTAAAAGCCTTCAATGTAGCTTTAGTATCAGGAACTTCCTTTCATTCAAATGTCTAACTTGTGATTTCTCCCTAGTGCTAGCGTTCTTTAATATGATAAAAGTACATAATTAAATTAGATTATGGTTTATGAAATTTTATGTTGGAATTGGTTTTGGTTATAGGTGAAAATGGTGTTCATTTTTATATCAGTTTTATCTTACTGAAATTTTAGTCTGCTAGATATAAAGAATTGTTCACTTTAATTTGCCTAATTCTTACATACCCTTTTATGCTAGCTGTTCATGTATTTGATTCCAGACATTGGTTGATGCAGGGTTTATATAAGATACTTGACCAACAGACTGTAAAAAGTTGGAATGATATGTATGATTTAACTGATAGTTACACTGATGGATGGCTTTCGTCAGGTATGCTATTATTTTTGTTCTTTTGCTAAAATGGCCGATTTAAATTCAGGTTTTGATAATTCTACATGATTTACTGCTTTATTTTATTTTTGACCATTGTAGCAGACATTTTTGTTTATATCTCTTTGTAACCAATCGATGGTATAGGAGCAAATACATGCAAAATTGTTTTTCTTTGAAGGGATCCTTAAATCAGCTTATTGCTTCATCATGTATTCTTCAGGACATTTTAGGATGAAGTTAGGGCTCCTATATCTTTTAGGCGAAATGAACCCTGAAAAAAATTTCAACCCAAAATGAATCAACAAACTGTTTCCAAAATCATCTCAATGAGCAGTTGGGCACCGAAGATCTAAAAAGTCTGGCATGGTAAAAACTGGAATAACATATATAATCAACTTGAATGAAAGAAAACTTATCACTCTAGGTGGTTGAGTTGATTAGCCAACATGATGTAGTATGTAAAAGGTTTCATTTTCGTTGTTCTTTTCCAGTAGGTGCAGCTTGAGTTGGTGGTGTCATGGTGTCAGTGGAGCAGGTAAAGTGGGGAGCTGGTAGGAATCAATTACTCGGTCATATTTTGATCATGTCAAGAGCAACATATCCACCAACCCACTGCTATCATATTTATGTTTCTTATCCCACACTTCTGTTTAGATTTGACGCATGACCTACTTTTGTGCCTTCCCCACCATGTTCACATGTGAGAGATAGTATCTTGTCGCTGTTATTCAGTCGTGCCACTGCTGCATTACCTAGTGAAGCAAAATCCAATTTATCTTGGTCCACATGCCATTGGTACCTGATGAAGTAAAATATAAGTCAAATGCTTGATTTTAAGCAATGATCTCGTTGGATAATCATAATTCAAAAGTATAGTTTCTAGGATAGGTAATCATTCTCGTGCTGTGGACCAAGATAATATACATGGGCAGTAGTAAATAACCTGAAAAACTTGCATATAACTGTGCTTGATTTGGAACTTGTATATGCTCGAAGAAAAAAAAAACATGTTGTAGAAAGGCAGTAAGGCACGCTATTATTTGAAAAGGGTGGGAATTTGCATATAATATCCAAGATATTCATATATAACTGCACTAGTGGCTTTCCTGGGACAGGTGCATGTCGGAAAATTGCTATTTTCACACTAGGTTTTTGCTTCATTATGTCAATGCTCCTGTAGATTAATTTAAGGGTTATGGTGAAACGAGATTTCTTCTATCTCTAATATTTGAAGCTGCCTATGCTTTTATAAGTTAGCTAGAATCAGTGTCCAGAGGAAAAAAAAACATAAGCTCGCCAAATAATTTAATGAGTTGGACAATGATGGATTTGAGAACCTTCATGGCTTTGAAGGAAAATGTACAACAATGAACAAGGCTAAAACATCAAATGTCTACTTAATTCTTCAATTGCTAATAATTATATGCATTCTCCATTTTTGTGATGCGCTACTGCATCAAATATTTTAATGTTAGGGTAGCCAGATTTATTTTACAATAAGATTTGCTTGATTTGTCTGTAATTTTTGTTTGGTTTTTGGTTGTGGCAGCACATGCTCTGTTGAAGCAAACATTGAAAAGGACCAAGTGCCAGAATATTAACGTCTTGGTTACTTCAGGGTCACTGATTCCTAGTCTTGCCAAGTGCTTGCTTTATCAGTTGGATGATGTTATCCCAGCTAATAATGGTATGCTTTCTGTTTCTTCCATTGATTTTTTTTTCCTTCCTCTTCTCTTCTTGATCCGATTATTAAAGTTCTGTTTGTGTGATTATGTTTTCTTTTATTTGAGGAAGCTTGAGATTAAGCTCTGAAGCTTAATCCATTTTATTTTTGTCCTACAGTTTACAGCTCATGGGAAGTAGGGAAACTTCGGTGCTTCTCATGGATCAAGGAACGGTTTGGTAGTGAAAATGTCAGGTTCTGTGTGATTGGAGATGGAAATGAGGAATGTGAAGCTGCTCAAACAATGGGATGGCCCTTCATTCAAATAGATCATCGACCAACTAGCCCATATCGCTTTCCAGGTCTAACTATGAAATCTGTTCTAAGTTACATTGATGTGGCATATGAATCATCAGATGCCAATGTAGAAGAAACCGTAGAGTAATAAGGTTCCTCTTATCCTTGTCATCCTACTCTTGATCCTCAAACTCTTCTGCTTCTCTTGAAGGTAATATGAAACAATGTCCTCTAAGGGTCTTCTCTGGTGAGCTTTATCAATGTAAAATGAGCCCACCACATCCTGCACCAGCGTGAGATTTGTCTTGTTTTTGGCGTCCCTAATTGCAAGCTGTTTTTTTGTACACTAAGCTTGCCAGCTAGATGGAAGAACGCCTTTTTTTTGGCTTTTTCCTGTATATATCCGCCGAATGTTTTGTTGTCCTGTACCTTGTGTTCATCTCTAGTATCAATGAAGTGGAACTATCTGCATTATTTGGTTGCAGAAGCATAAAATGGAACTCTGTAAATGATATGGCACTGGATATCCATTTACAGGAGTTTGTTTCTTTTGTTAAAAGAAAAAGGTGATGTGTATCTGGAAGGTGTGTATCCATCATGATTCATGATGTGATTCTCTAAAACACATCGCTAGGAAGTTTTACATCCATAGATAGGCACATCAAGGAACTAAAAATAAAAACCAGCTCCTCATATCTCTATTTGATTCTTCCATATGTAATAAAAGATTATCCATGCTTCCGTTGTGAGTTTTGTGACGTTACCTCTTTTTTAGTTCTTTTTATCACTTCAAGTTTATCATAGCTTTGCTTTTATTCAGTTTGCATATAATGTTTTGGAATTTTATTTGTTTGTTGCAGGGCATTCTCTACTGAAACAAAATACAGAAACACAACCTTGTCTATCAGTACCATAGATCCCTGATATTATACTTGATTCTATCACTATCTGGTACCAGAAAATATCAATGTCTTGGTTACTACAGGATGGCTGATTCCAGTTCTCATCAAGTATTTCTCAATGAGTCAGCGTTGCAATCTCAGCTAATAATGGTATGTAAATTCTGTCACCATTTGTTCTTTATCCATGTTTGTTCCTGTTGAACAAATGGAAAATTTATTCCAAAGTAGGGAGGATGAAAGAAATAAATTAAGCTAATTTGCAAAAGTGGAACCAAAGTTGGTTGCTTGTTTTACTTGAACCTGTTTTTCTTTGGCACTATCACACTAGTGAAGACAACTGATCTACTTGATTGATTTTTTTGGAATCTTTACATGAGTTCACTAAGGAAACAAATTTTAAAACCCATTTATGTTTATAGAGCAAGAAAATAAATGTGCTAATTCGTAGGATCAAACTAGTTCTCTACAATTGCACATCATTAAATCTCCCTTCTCTTCAACAATTTATTGCGGTTGGTTTGTATGATTTAAGTTGATCCTTATGAATAACCTTCGGACCCAATTATTTTTGTCGCTTTGCAGATGTTGGAAGTAGAAAAACTTAACTGGAGGGTTAGGTGGCCAAAACATCAGGTTCCTTGTGATCAGAGATGAAAAAGAGGGTCACTAAAGCTCATTGATCTCCAGGTACTTTTCTTCGAGCATATATGGAAGGCAAACGCCCTCGTTTGGAATCCACTGGAACAAAAGTATAAGCCTATGAGGCCATTTCAACAATTGAACCTAACTGTTTTTTGTTACTTTTCAGCCCATGTTGAGTTCCTTGTGATCAAGACTCAGAAAAGAGGAGTGTGAAAGTTCACTCATTGAAGGCAAAACCCTCTTTATTGACTCCAACTTCCCTATTTATTATCATCTTCATTGCAGCCCTGGATGATGCTGAAGGTAGGAGAAAGCATTGATCACTGTCCTCTTCTCCTAGAGTCGCCGTGGCAGATGCAATTTATATCATTTAAGCTCCAAGTTCTACTGGCTGAGTTTTTGCTGTGGCTGTGTGATGATCTTGTTTTCTTCTTAATCGCAAGATCTTTTTTGTAAGTTTGCTAAATTGATCGAGGAGTTGATTAAGTTTCTTAATTGTATATATATCCACGCTTACTCAATAAAGATGGACTTGGCATTATTGAAAGTGTTGTTTTTCTAAATATTTCATTGTGAACGATTAAAAACAATTTAATAGAAGAATATTATGGAAGATAATAGAAAAATAACAACGGTAAATTAGAGAAGTATCACCAAATAACAATTCTCACTGTAATTCTACGTCAAGTGCTTCATTGTGTCCGAGGGATTACAAGTCCTTGCACATCATCACAGTAGAAAATTTGTAATGCAACATGAAGCAACGCAAAGAAAAGACGTACTATTTTATAACTTTACCCGATTAATCTTGAAAGTAGACGACCTTCCCCATTTGATTTGTCTACAAGTAAAAAATAGAGCACAACTTGTGCACACTGACATACTATCCACAACTTGCTAGATGTTGAGGATAGTTTAATGACATTTCAAGATCTTCCAATCTACCATTCTAAATATTGATTAGGATTCTAAGCTCTGATGTATATTCCCATCGGCAACAATGACCTGATTCCTTATGGCTATGGCAGTAGTACTGTGTGTAACTTATGTGGAGCTGTTTGGCTCTCATCGGGGAGCATCTCAGCTGTGACTTCACTCAATAACTCATCTGCCACATCTCCGTCCTCATCCATGCAGTCTTCTAGTGGACCACCTGAAACCCTGAGAGTAAAAGCGAAAATACAGGAAAGTGGTCACACCTGCACATAAGAACATTAAAGTGTAACAAATTTGAACACATTCGTAATAGAGAAATAATTTATAGAGAGAAAAAAATTTAAGTAAAATCTTAATAACAGACACATAAAGTGATGAGTCCAAAAAAAATAAAATGGTAGGCTCCATCAGTATGTATATATTGTTGAGCTTTTCTTTAAGTTTTTTCTTTGAACGTATCATTGCTCTTCGTAATATAGGTATTAAGAAATAAGACTTGATGATTGACTAATAATGGTTAGTATTGGGAAAACAAAAACTTTGCCTACAGAACATTCAAACTGAAAATGAATAGGAGAAATACTAAGAGGTTGCTTGGTACGCGAGATTAGAAGGGGGGGAATGGGTATGAAATTTATTTCATACTCATTCTTAATGCTTGGTAACGGATAATAAACCGATATGGGAATCAAAATAAGGATTTGATACCCTTATTTTGATAACCTACTCCCCCTAGGATATCGCTAAACCCATAC